>WOVY01008150.1:0-22014 GCA_013436015.1 Rhipicephalus annulatus
AAGTACCGCCATCTTGCATACCCTGTGGCACATAGCCACTTTATACGTCTGTCTACCTGTCCGTCTGTCTGTCTGTCCATCCATGCGTCCGTCCGTGCGTCCATTCGTGCGTCAATCTAGAGAACACTCAAAGTACCACCATCTCGCATACCCTGCGGCACATAGCTGCTTTACACGTCCGTCTACTGTCCGTCTGTCTGCCAGTCTCTTTCTGCCGTCCGTGCGTCTACCTAGAGAACACTCAAAGTACTGCCATCTCGCATACCCTGTGCCACATAGCCGCTCTACATGCCCGCCTACCTGTCCGTTTTTCTGCCAGTCTGTATGTCTGTTCGTCCGTGCGTCCATCCGTGCGTCCATCTAGAGAACACTCAAAGTACCGCCATCTTGCATACCCTGTGGCACATAGAAGCTTTACACGTCCGTCTACCGGTTCGTCTGTCTGCCAATCTATCTGTCTGTCCGTCCATGCGTCCATTCGTGCATTAATCTAGAGAACACTCAAAGTACTGCCATAGCCGCTTTACACGTCCGTCTACTGTCCGTCTGTCTGCCAGTCTGTCTTTCTGCCGTCCATGCGTCCAACCGTGCGTCCATCTAGAGAACACTCAAATTACCGCCATCTCGCATAACCTGTGGCACATAGCCGCTTTACACGTCCGTCTACCTGTCCGTCTGTCTGCCAGTCTGTCTGTCTGTCCGTCCGTGCGTCCATCTGTGCGTCAATCTAGAGAACACTTTGAGTACCGCCATCTCACGCGTCGTATACCCTGTGGCAAATACCCCCTTTACGCGTCCGTCACCTGTTCGTCTGTCTGCCAGTCTGTCTGTCTGTTCGTCCATGCGTCCACCCATGCGTCCATCTAGAGAACACTCTGAGTACCATCATCTCGCGCGCCGTATACCCTGTGGTACATACCCGCTTTACGCGTCCGTCTACCTGTCCGTCTGTCTGCCAGTCTGTCTGTCTGTCCATACGTGGGTCTACCTAGAGAACACTCAAAGTACTGCCATCTCACATACCCTGTGGCACATAGCCACTCTACACGCCCGCCTACCTGTCCGTCTGTCTGCCAGTCTGTCTATCCGTCCATGCGTCCAGCCGTGCGTCCATCTAGAGAACACTCAAAGTAGCGCCATCTCGCATACCCTGTGGCACATAGAAGCTTTACACATCCGTCTACCGGTTCGTCTGTCTGCCAGTCTGTCTGTCTGTCCATCCGTGCGTCCATCCGTGCGTCTGTCTTGAGAACACTCAAAGTACCACCATCTCGAATACCCTGTGGCACATAGCCGCTTTACACGTCTGTCTACCTGTTCATCTGTCTGCCAGTCTGTCTGTCTGTCTGTCCGTGCGTCCATCTAGAGAACACTCAAAGTACCGCCATCTTAAATACCCTGTGGCATATAGCCGTTTTACACGTCCGTCTGCCTGTTCGTTTGTCTGCCAGTCTGTGTGTCTGTCCGTCCGTGTGTCTACCTAGAGAACACTCAAAGTACTGCCATTTCGCATACCCTGTGGCACATATCCGCTCTACACGCTCGCCTACCTGTCCGTCTGTCTGCTAGTCTGCCTGTCTGTTCGTCCATGCGTCCATCCATGCGTCCATCTAGAGAACACTCAAAGTACCGCCATCTCGCATACCCTGTGGCACATAGAAGCTTTACACGTCCGTCTACTGTCCGTCTGTCTGCCAGTCTTTCTGTATGTCCATCCGTGCGTTCATCCGTGCGTCTGTGTAGAGAACACCCAAAGTACCACCATCTCAAATACCCTGTGGCACATAGCCGCTTTACACGTCTGTCTACCTGTTTGTCTGTCTGCCAGTCTGTCAGTCTGTCCGTCTGTGCGTCCATCCGTGCGTCCATCTAGAGAACACTCAAAGTACCACCATCTCGAATACCCTGTGGCGCATTACCGGTTTGCACGTCCGTCTGCCTGTTCGTCTGTCTGCTAGTCTGTCTTTCTGTCCATCCGTGTGTCCGTCCGTGCGTCCATCTAGAGAACACTCAAAGTACCGCCATCTCGCATACCCTGTGGCACATAGCCGCTTTACGCGTCGGTCTACCTGTCCATCTGTCTGCCAGTCTATCTGTCTGTCCGTCCATGCGTCCATTCGTGCAATAATCTAGAGAACACTCAAAAACCCGCCATCTCGCATACCCTGTGGCGCATAGCCGCTTTACACGTCCGTCTACTGTCCGTCTGTCTGCCAGTCTGTCTTTCTGCAGTCCATGCGTCCAACCGTGCGTCCATCTAGACCACACTCAAAGTACCGCCATCTCGAATACCTTGTGGCACATAGCCGCTTTACACGTCCGTCTACCTGTCCGTCTGTCTGCCAGTCTGTCTGTTCGTCCGTGCGTCGTCTGTGCGTTCATCTAGAGAACACTCAAATTACCACCATCTCGCATACCCTGTGGCACATAGCCGCTTTACACGTCCGTCTACCTGTCCGTCTGTCTGCCAGTCTGTCTGTCTGTCTGTCCGTCCGTGCGTCCATCCGTGCGTCAATCTAGAGAACACTCTGAGTAACGCCATCTCGCGCGTCGTATACCCTATGGCACATACCCCCTTTACGCGTCCGTCACCTGTTCGTCTGTCTGCCAGTCTGTCTGTGTGTTCGTCCATGCATCCGTCCGTGCGTTTATCTAGAGAACTCTCTGAGTACCGCCATCTCGCGCGTCGTATACCTTGTGGCACATACCCCCTTTACGCGTCCGTAACCTCTCCGTCTGTCTGTCAGTCTGTCTGCCTGTTCGTCCATGCGTCCACCCGTGCGTCCATCTAGAGAACACTCTGAGTACCGCCATCTCGCGTGTCGTATACCCTGTGGCACATAGCCGCTCTACACGCCCGCCTACCTGTCCGTCTGTCTGCCAGTCTGTCTGTCTGTCCGTCCGTGCGTTCATCCGTGCGTCCATCTAGAGAACACTCAAAGTACCGCCATATCGAATACCCTGTGGCATATAGCCGCTTTACACGTCCGTCTACCTGTCCGTCTGTCTGCCAGTCTGTCTGTCTGTCTGTCTGTCTGTCCGTGTGTCTGTACATGTGTACATCGAGAGAACACTCAAAGTACCGCCATCTCGCATACCCTGTGGCACATAGCCCCTTTACACGTCCTTCTACCTGTCCGTCTGTCTGCCAGTCTGTCTTTCTGTCCGCCCGTGCGTCCGTCCGTGCGTCCATCTAGAGAACACTCAAAGTACCCGCCATCTCGCGTTCCCTGTGGCACATAGCCGCTTTACGCGTCCGTCTACCTGTCCATCTGTCTGCCAGTCTATCTGTCTGTCCGTCCATGCGCCCATTCGTGCGTTAATCTAGAGAACACTCAAAGTACCGCCACTTCGCATACCCTGTGGCACATAGCCGCTTTACACGTCCGTCTACTGTCCGTCTGTCTGCCAGTCTGTCTTTCTGCCGTCCGTGCGTCCAACCGTGCGTCCATCTAGACAACACTCAAAGTACCGCCATCTCGAATACCCTGTGGCACATAGCCGCTTTACACGCCCGTCTACCTGTCCGTCTGTCTGCTAGTCTGTCTGTCTGTTCGTCCGTGCGTCTGTCTGTGCGTTCATCTAGAGATCACTCAAAGTACCGCCATCTCGCATACCCTGTGGCACTTAGCCGCTTAAGCATATATATATATATATATATATATATATATATATATATATATATATATTAACACGCCCGTATACCTGTCCGTCTGTCTTCCAGTCTGTCTGTGTGTCCGTCCATGCGTCCGTCCGTGCGTCAATCTAGAGAACACTCTGAGTACCGCCATCTCGCGCGTCGTATATCCTGTGGTACATACCCGCGTTACGCGTCTGTCTACCTGTCCGTCTGTCTGCCAGTCTGTCTGTTCGTCCATGCATTCGTCCGTGCGTCCATTTAGACAACACTCAAAAAACCGCAATCTCGCATACCCTGTGGCACATGGCTGCTTTACAGGTCCTTTTACCTGTCAGTCTTTCTGCCAGTCTGTCTCTTCGTCCATGTGTCCGTTCGTTCGTCAATCTAGAGAACACTCAAATTAGCGCCATCTCGCATACCTTGTGGCACATAGAAGCTTTACACATCCGTCTACCGGTTCGTCTGTCTGCCAGTCTGTCTGTCTGTCCGTCCGTGCGTCCATCTAGAGAACACTCAAGGTACCGCCATCTTGAATACCCTGTGGCATATAGCCGCTTTTCACATCCGTCTACCTGTCCGTCAGTCTGCCTGTCTGTCCGTCCGTGCGTCCGTGCATGCGAACATCTAGAGAACCCTCAAAATACCGCCATCTTGCATACCCTATGGCACATAGCCACTTTATATATCTGTCTACCTGTCCGTCTGTCTGCCTGTCCATCCGTGCGTCCGTCCGTGCGTCCATCTAGAGAACACTCAAAGTACCGCCATCTCGCAAACCCTGTGGCATATAGCCGCTTTACACGTCCGTCTACCTGTCCGTCTGTCTGCCAGTCTGTCCGTCTACCTGTCCGTCTGTCTGCCAGTCTGTCTCTCTGTCCGTCCGTGCGTTTGTCCGTGCGTCCATCTAGAGAACACTCAAAGTACCGCCATCTCGCATACCCTGTGGCACATAACCGTTTTACACGTCCGTCTACCTGTTCGTCTGTCTGCTAGTCTGTCTTTCTGTCCTTCCATGCGTCCGTCCGTGCGTCCATCTAGAGAACACTCAAAGCACCGCCATCTCGCATACCCTGTGGCACATAGCCGCTTTACACGTCCGTCTACCTGTCCATCTGTCTGCCAATCTATCTGTCTCTCCGTCCATGCGTCCATTCGTGCGTCAATCTAAAGAACACTCAAAGTACCGCCATCTCGCATTTCCTGCGGCACATAGCTGCTTTACTCGTCCGTCTACTGTCCGTCTGTCTGCCAGTCTGTCTTTCTGCCGTCCGTGCGTCCGTCCGTGCGTCCATCTAGAGAACACTCAAAGTATCGCCATCTCGAATGCCCTGTGGCACATAGCCACTTTACACGTCCGCCTCCCTGTCCGTCTGTCTGCCAGTCTGTCTGTTCGTCTGTGCGTCTATCCGTGCGTTCATCTAGAGAACACTCAAAGTACTGCCATCTCGCATACCCTGTGGCACATAGCCGCTCTGCACGCCCGCCTACCTGTCCGTCTGTCTGCCAGTCTGTCTGTCTGTTCGTCCATGCATCCATCCGTGCGTCCATCTAGAGAACACTCAAAGTACCGCCATCTCGCATACTCTGTGGCACATAGAAGCTCCACACGTCCGTCTACCGGTTCGTCTGTCTGCCAGTCTGTCTGTCTGTCCATCCGTTCGTCCATCCGTGCGTCTGTCTAGAGAACACTCAAAGTACCACCATCTCGAATACCCTGTGGCACATAGCCGCTTTACACGTCTGTCTACCTGTTCATCTGTCTGCCAGTCTGTCTGTCTGTCTGTCCGTGCGTCCATCTAGAGAACACTCAAAGTACCGCCATCTTAAATACCCTGTGGCATATAGCCGTTTTACACGTCCGTCTGCCTGTTCGTTTGTCTGCCAGTCTGTGTGTCTGTCCGTCCGTGTGTCTACCTAGAGAACACTCAAAGTACTGCCATTTCGCATACCCTGTGGCACATATCCGCTCTACACGCTCGCCTACCTGTCCGTCTGTCTGCTAGTCTGCCTGTCTGTTCGTCCATGCGTCCATCCATGCGTCCATCTAGAGAACACTCAAAGTACCGCCATCTCGCATACCCTGTGGCACATAGAAGCTTTACACGTCCGTCTACTGTCCGTCTGTCTGCCAGTCTTTCTGTATGTCCATCCGTGCGTTCATCCGTGCGTCTGTGTAGAGAACACCCAAAGTACCACCATCTCAAATACCCTGTGGCACATAGCCGCTTTACACGTCTGTCTACCTGTTTGTCTGTCTGCCAGTCTGTCAGTCTGTCCGTCTGTGCGTCCATCCGTGCGTCCATCTAGAGAACACTCAAAGTACCACCATCTCGAATACCCTGTGGCGCATTACCGGTTTGCACGTCCGTCTGCCTGTTCGTCTGTCTGCTAGTCTGTCTTTCTGTCCATCCGTGTGTCCGTCCGTGCGTCCATCTAGAGAACACTCAAAGTACCGCCATCTCGCATACCCTGTGGCACATAGCCGCTTTACGCGTCGGTCTACCTGTCCATCTGTCTGCCAGTCTATCTGTCTGTCCGTCCATGCGTCCATTCGTGCAATAATCTAGAGAACACTCAAAAACCCGCCATCTCGCATACCCTGTGGCGCATAGCCGCTTTACACGTCCGTCTACTGTCCG
The DNA here is from genome assembly GCA_013436015.1 of Rhipicephalus annulatus. Classification (NCBI taxonomy): domain Eukaryota; kingdom Metazoa; phylum Arthropoda; class Arachnida; order Ixodida; family Ixodidae; genus Rhipicephalus; species Rhipicephalus annulatus. Next base: position 6,280 of record WOVY01008150.1, read on the forward strand.
TCTGTCTGCCAGTCTGTCTTTCTGCAGTCCATGCGTCCAACCGTGCGTCCATCTAGACCACACTCAAAGTACCGCCATCTCGAATACCTTGTGGCACATAGCCGCTTTACACGTCCGTCTACCTGTCCGTCTGTCTGCCAGTCTGTCTGTTCGTCCGTGCGTCCGTCTGTGCGTTCATCTAGAGAACACTCAAATTACCACCATCTCGCATACCCTGTGGCACATAGCCGCTTTACACGTCCGTCTACCTGTCCGTCTGTCTGCCAGTCTGTCTGTCTGTCTGTCCGTCCGTGCGTCCATCCGTGCGTCAATCTAGAGAACACTCTGAGTAACGCCATCTCGCGCGTCGTATACCCTATGGCACATACCCCCTTTACGCGTCCGTCACCTGTTCGTCTGTCTGCCAGTCTGTCTGTGTGTTCGTCCATGCATCCGTCCGTGCGTTTATCTAGAGAACTCTCTGAGTACCGCCATCTCGCGCGTCGTATACCTTGTGGCACATACCCCCTTTACGCGTCCGTAACCTCTCCGTCTGTCTGTCAGTCTGTCTGCCTGTTCGTCCATGCGTCCACCCGTGCGTCCATCTAGAGAACACTCTGAGTACCGCCATCTCGCGTGTCGTATACCCTGTGGCACATAGCCGCTCTACACGCCCGCCTACCTGTCCGTCTGTCTGCCAGTCTGTCTGTCTGTCCGTCCGTGCGTTCATCCGTGCGTCCATCTAGAGAACACTCAAAGTACCGCCATATCGAATACCCTGTGGCATATAGCCGCTTTACACGTCCGTCTACCTGTCCGTCTGTCTGCCAGTCTGTCTGTCTGTCTGTCTGTCTGTCTGTCCGTGTGTCTGTACATGTGTACATCGAGAGAACACTCAAAGTACCGCCATCTCGCATACCCTGTGGCACATAGCCCCTTTACACGTCCTTCTACCTGTCCGTCTGTCTGCCAGTCTGTCTTTCTGTCCGCCCGTGCGTCCGTCCGTGCGTCCATCTAGAGAACACTCAAAGTACCGCCATCTCGCGTTCCCTGTGGCACATAGCCGCTTTACGCGTCCGTCTACCTGTCCATCTGTCTGCCAGTCTATCTGTCTGTCCGTCCATGCGCCCATTCGTGCGTTAATCTAGAGAACACTCAAAGTACCGCCACTTCGCATACCCTGTGGCACATAGCCGCTTTACACGTCCGTCTACTGTCCGTCTGTCTGCCAGTCTGTCTTTCTGCCGTCCGTGCGTCCAACCGTGCGTCCATCTAGACAACACTCAAAGTACCGCCATCTCGAATACCCTGTGGCACATAGCCGCTTTACACGCCCGTCTACCTGTCCGTCTGTCTGCTAGTCTGTCTGTCTGTTCGTCCGTGCGTCTGTCTGTGCGTTCATCTAGAGATCACTCAAAGTACCGCCATCTCGCATACCCTGTGGCACTTAGCCGCTTAAGCATATATATATATATATATATATATTGTAATGAATTAATGAATCTGAGTAACGGACGCTCTGCTGGCAACGAAGAAGACGATGATGATCGGTGGCTGCAGTAGTAGCTCGCGCACGCCGCTCGCCATTAGCCAGACCTGCCTGATAAAGGACATTTTGCCAAGCTACGTCTGAACCTTTCTCGACGTACAACAGCTCTATTTTAAGTGGTGGAGGTGCCGGGGTTCCCATCAACCTGGAACTTCGCAATCGGACGCTACCCTCACCGTTCACCATGACTGCTCCTGGCCCTTCTCAAGCTGCCTCACCAACGACAGTCTACTGTACTGGCGCGCCTCGGCAACGCGACCCACCAATTTTTCGCGGCAACGATGAACAAGACGTCGAGGACTGGCTCGTCGAGTACGAAATCGTAAGCGCTTCCAACAAGTGGAACGCCTGCGACCAGCTCACAAACGTGCGCTTTTACCTCGCTGATGTGGCCAGCCTCTGGTTCAAGAACCACCAAGGCGAAATTACCAACTGGTCCGCCTTCAAGACCACCATCTCCGCGGTCTTCGGCCGTCCCGCCGTGCGCCGGCTTCGCGCGGAACAGCGTCTCCGTAGTCGAGTCCAGCGCAGGGACGAGACCTTTACGAGTTACATTGAAGATGTCTTGTCCCTTTGCAAGCGCGTCGATGAATCTCTAACCGAACGCGACAAAATCAAGCACATCATCAAAGGAGTTGACGACGACACCTTCCAGATGCTCGTCGCTAGGAATCCACATACCGTCACCGATGTTGTCCACCTCTGTCAGGAGTACGACGAGTTGCGTAAGCAGCGTGTCTCGACGCGCAGGGCCGCAGAAGATACGGCTGAAGTTTCCGCCCTCGTACACGACGTCGCTGCTGATCACACCGTCTTACTCCCCCAAATCAAACAATTCATTCGTGAGGAAGTTGCGCGTCAGCTTTCTCTTGTGGCCGAAGCATCCGCGCCAGTGACCTCGTTAGACCCACGTCTACGCCAGGTCATTGAGACACAGGTCACGCAAGCACTGCCTCCATCGCCACCTGTCCCTACGCCGCTGACCTACGCTGCCGTCGTTGCTAGACCCCCAGCCCCACCTGTCTCTGGCGCATACCGGGGCACCGGGTCCTCCTACCCTACGACGCTGCCTACATACACGACACCCCATCCCGTTTCGCCCCCTGCACCTTCTGTCGTTAACCCATGGCGCACCTTGGATAATCGACCCATCTGTTTCGCATGCGGTTTCGTAGGACATATAGCACGCTACTGTCGCCGTCGCAACTTCCAGCCTTTAGACCATGGGAATTCTGCAAATTACCAGGCTGCCCAGAATCCCCAGCGACCATCTTCTCCTATCACCGACTCATTGTCCCCACGACGCCCCGTCGATTCTCGCCGGTCATTACCACCCCGTCGCCGATCTGTCTCCCCGATGCTTCGGCGCACGAGCCCCGCTCGAGAGGAAAACTGACAGCCGCAGTTCCGGAGGCAAGAACTGCGTCGTCGTCGAACTTTCTAAGACCTCCTCTTTGTCCGTCCAACGAAATTGATGTGCTAGTAGAAGGTGTTGCTGTACGTGCACTTGTCGACACAGGCGCCGTCGTTTCTGTAATTAGTGAAAAACTGTGTCGCGATTTGAGAAAAGTTACAACGCCGCTTACGAATCTTGCTCTGCGTACAGCCACCTCCCATTTCTTCGCGCCGACAGCTCAGTGCACAGCACGCGTTCTTATTCAAGATGTTTGGTACGCCGTCAACTTTGTTGTTCTCCCACGTTCATCTTACGACGTGATACTAGGATGGGATTTCCTTTCTACCCATCAGGCCCTCGTCGACTGCGCTCGTGCTGAACTCACGTTGACGAACCCGTGCCTTGATATTGACCACCACAGTCCCTCGAAAGTGTTTGCCGCAGCTGACGTCCGCATCGCGCCGTTGTCCGCCGTCCTAGTGCCTGTGTTTTCCCCAGCTGCCACTAACTCGACGCTCCTGTTCCAACCAACTATGGCTAGTGTGCAACACCGAACCATCGTCCTCCCGTTTGCCGTCATCAACTTTTCCAATGGTTCGGCGGTACTTTATGCGTGCAACGTTTCTGCTTGCCCGTACATCCTGCTACGCGGTGAGTGTCTGGGAAGCCTCGAGACCTTAAATTGTATTTTCGAAGACCCGATCTATCCAGACAAGCCATTTCTACCGACTTGTGCCATTACACCCGCAACTGACGCTAATGAACCTATGGATGTATTCCGCAAGTCCATCGATTGTAACCTCACGCCTGGGCAGCAGAAACAGCTGATCAAGCTCCTACAGCGTTTTCGAGCCTCGTTTGACCACAATCAGCCTTCCTTAGGTCGAGCGTCATCTGTTGTACACCGTATAGATACCGGTCAAGAGACGCCATTACGGCAGCGTCCATATCGTGTGTCAACTACCGAACGCCGTGCCATCAATGAACAGGTTGACGACATGCTGACACGTGGCATAATCGAACCGTCAAGCAGTCCCTGGGCCTCTCCAGTTGTGTTGGTGAAGAAGAAGGACGGATCCATCAGGTTTTGCGTGGACTACCGGCGTCTCAACCGAATCACGCGCAAGGATGTCTATCCGCTGCCACGCATTGACGATGCCTTGGACTGCCTACAGGGAGCCGAATTTTTCTCTTCTTTAGATCTCCGCTCTGGATACTGGCAGGTACCCATGGCAGAGGCCGATCGTGAAAAAACTGCTTTCATCACGCCCGACGGGCTTTACGAATTCACAGTGATGCCCTTCGGCCTCTGCAACGCGCCAGCTACTTTCGAGCGGATGATGGACTCTATCCTTCGAGGCCTCAAATGGAACGTTTGCCTTTGTTATTTAGATGATATTGTCGTCTTTTCAACTGATTTTGCAACCCATTTAACCCGCCTCGAGAAAGTCCTCGCGTGTATTTCTGCCGCGGGGCTGCAACTGAATCTGAAGAAGTGCAATTTCGCCGCTCGAAAGCTTACGATCCTTGGCCACGTGGTTTCAAAAGACGGCATTCTTCCTGACCCTGCCAAACTTACAGCCGTTGCAGCGTTTCCCAAACCGACCACCATGAAAGAGCTCCGAAGCTTCATAGGCCTTTGCTCTTACTTCCGGCGCTTCGTCCGCAATTTCGCGACGATCATCGCTCCTTTGACCAAGCTCCTCGCCGGCTCCAGAGACCTTTCATCCTGGTCTGCCACCTGTGACGACTCTTTCAATGAACTGCGCCGCCTCCTCACGTCGCCGCCTATTCTGCGACACTACGACCCATCGGCACCCACAGAGATCCACACCGACGCTAGTGGTTTCGGGCTAGGCGCTATTCTTGCACAGAAGAAAGACGGCTTCCAAGAGTACGTGGTTGCCTACGCAAGTCGAACTCTTAGCAAAGCCGAAAGCAACTATTCTGTCACTGAAAAGGAATGCCTCGCCATTATTTGGGCGATAGAAAAATTTCGACCTTACGTGTACGGGCGCCCTTTTGACGTCGTGACTGACCACCACGCCCTCTGCTGGTTGTCGTCATTGAAGGATCCAAGCGGTCGCCTCGCCCGATGGGCATTACGCCTCCAAGAATATAATATTCGCGTGGTCTATCGCTCCGGCCGGAAACATTCGGACGCAGACGTGATCGTGGTCGCGTATTCTTGTCAGACGTCATCACAGCATTGCTGCGTGAGTGCCGCGTCGTTCACCGCACTACAAGTGCCTATCATCCCCAGACCAATGGAATGACAGAGCGCTTCAACCGCACCCTTGGTGACATGCTGTCTATGTATATCTCGTCAGACCACTCCAATTGGGACCGAGTGCTCCCGTTTATCACGTTCGCTTATAATACCGCCATTCAAAGCACTACTGGGTTCTCTCCTTTTTTCCTCCTTTACGGACGCGAACCTTCTTGCACTATGGACACTATTCTTTCGTACAAACCTGACTCCTCAGAGTCCACGACTTTGTCTCAAGCCGCTACATACGCTGAGGAATGCCGCCAACTGGCAAGAGCATTCACAACCCAAGACCAAGGACGCCAAAAGCACCACCATGACGCATCAAATAACACCACTTCCTACGATCCAGGTTCACTCGTCTGGCTGCATGTTCCCTCTGCTACACCTGGCCTTTCTACCAAGTTGGTCCCCAAGTATCACGGCCCATATCGTGTGCTACAAAAAACGTCACCGGTGAATTACCTCATCGAGCCACTGGAACCATCTTCTGACCAACGTCGTCGTGGCCAGGAAATTGTCCACGTCTCGAGAATTAAGCCCTGCTACGACCCTCCCGTGTTTACTTGTCCATAGGTCGCCAGGATGGCTCCTTATTTCGCGGGGAGTAATTGTAATGAATTAATGAATCTGAGTAACGGACGCTCTGCTGGCAACGAAGAAGACGATGATGATCGGTGGCTGCAGTAGTAGCTCGCGCACGCCGCTCGCCATTAGCCAGACCTGCCTGATAAAGGACATTTTGCCAAGCTACGTCTGAACCTTTCTCGACGTACAACAGCTCTATTTTAATATATATATATATATATATATATATATTGTCACGTATTGCAAGAGGGTGACACAAACAATAGCTTTATTAAAGGGCGAACTTGTGCCCAGAAGAATAGGTAAATAACTGGGTCCGCTAAAGCGTTCCACACTAGCGTCTCTCTCGAACACCTTTTTTTCACCACCAGTCGATCAGGCCACCGTCGCGAGCCCGAGCACGAGGAGCAATGACTCGCGTTGCTACAGCGCGCGCAGGTGCGCTACGTTGTAGACGCTTGCATAGCGTCTCGCTGGTTCTCCTGGTAGTTGTAGACGCTTGCATAGCGTCTCGCTGGTTCTCCTGGTAGAAGGCAGTCTCTGCGGCATTACTCCCCCTCCGAAATACGCATCGTCCCGATGCGCGGTTGGGGGAAGTACGCAAGGGGGAATGCTTCAGCATCTCTCGAAGTAGGGCTTCATGCGGGCTACATGTACGACCTCTGCATGGTTTTGACGTCTTGGGCGCTCTTGTCCTTCAGGAATAACTTCATAAGTTATGTCACTGAGTTGGCGGATGACCTTATATGGACCAAAGTAGCGTCGAAGAAGTTTCTCTGACAGCCCACGGTGGCGTATTGGTGTCCACACCCACACTTGATCGCCTGGCTGGTACTTGACTTCTCTGCGGCGCAGGTTGTAGTAGCTCGCGTCCCTACATTGTTGTTGACGTATTCGATGTCGCGCTAGTTGGCGCGCTTCTTCAGCTCTTTGTAGGAATTCTTCAACGTCAGACGGCTCATAATTGTCGTTATCGACAGGGAGCATAGCGTCGAGTGTTGTAGTCACCATACGGCCATAGACCAGCTCAAATGGAGGAATGCGGGTGGTCTCCTGTACTGCCGTATTGTAGGCGAACGTTGCATAAGGTAGGATTTCGTCCCACGTCTTATGCTCTATGTCCACGTACATCGACAACATATCCGCTATGGTGCGGTTTAGGCGTTCCGTCAACCCGTTCGTTTGGGGATGATACGCAGTACTTTTTCTATGAGTGGTATTAGTCATATTCATCAGGCACTGCATCAACTCCGATGTGAATGCTGTTCCGCGATCGGTGATAACTACCATCGGGGCGCCATGTCGCAGAACTATGTTGTGAACGAAGAACTTGGCAACTTCCGCAGCCGTTCCTCGTTCCAGGCAGCCAGTTTCTGCGTACCGCGTTAAATAGTCGGTTGCGACGATGATCCACCTCTTTCCTGAGGATGACATTGGAAACGGCCCGAGAAGATCCATTCCAATTTGCTGAAAAGGAGTCTCAGGTGGGTCTATGGGCTGGAGCAGGCCGGCAGTTTTCAGAGGTGGTGTTTTGCGCCTTTGACATTCGCGGCATGTCTTCACATAATGCTGTACCGACGCTAACAGCTTGGGCCAGTAATATTTCAGATGAATTCTGGCGAATGTCCGGCTGACACCTAAGTGACCCGAGCACGGTTCATCATGGCAAGCTTGTAATATTTCACGTCTCATGACTTGCGGCACAACGAGTAAGAACTTTTCTTTGTTGCTTTGTTGCATAGCGTCTCGCTGGTTCTCCTGGTAGTTGTAGACGCTTGCATAGCGTCTCGCTGGTTCTCCTGGTAGAAGGCAGTCTCTGCGGCAATATATATATATATATATATATATATATATATTAACACGCCCGTATACCTGTCCGTCTGTCTTCCAGTCTGTCTGTGTGTCCGTCCGTGCGTCCGTCCGTGCGTCAATCTAGAGAACACTCTGAGTACCGCCATCTCGCGCGTCGTATATCCTGTGGTACATACCCGCGTTACGCGTCTGTCTACCTGTCCGTCTGTCTGCCAGTCTGTCTGTTCGTCCATGCATTCGTCCGTGCGTCCATTTAGACAACACTCAAAAAACCGCAATCTCGCATACCCTGTGGCACATGGCTGCTTTACAGGTCCTTTTACCTGTCAGTCTTTCTGCCAGTCTGTCTCTTCGTCCATGTGTCCGTTCGTTCGTCAATCTAGAGAACACTCAAATTAGCGCCATCTCGCATACCTTGTGGCACATAGAAGCTTTACACATCCGTCTACCGGTTCGTCTGTCTGCCAGTCTGTCTGTCTGTCCGTCCGTGCGTCCATCTAGAGAACACTCAAGGTACCGCCATCTTGAATACCCTGTGGCATATAGCCGCTTTTCACATCCGTCTACCTGTCCGTCAGTCTGCCTGTCTGTCCGTCCGTGCGTCCGTGCATGCGAACATCTAGAGAACCCTCAAAATACCGCCATCTTGCATACCCTATGGCACATAGCCACTTTATATATCTGTCTACCTGTCCGTCTGTCTGCCTGTCCATCCGTGCGTCCGTCCGTGCGTCCATCTAGAGAACACTCAAAGTACCGCCATCTCGCAAACCCTGTGGCATATAGCCGCTTTACACGTCCGTCTACCTGTCCGTCTGTCTGCCAGTCTGTCCGTCTACCTGTCCGTCTGTCTGCCAGTCTGTCTCTCTGTCCGTCCGTGCGTTTGTCCGTGCGTCCATCTAGAGAACACTCAAAGTACCGCCATCTCGCATACCCTGTGGCACATAACCGTTTTACACGTCCGTCTACCTGTTCGTCTGTCTGCTAGTCTGTCTTTCTGTCCTTCCATGCGTCCGTCCGTGCGTCCATCTAGAGAACACTCAAAGCACCGCCATCTCGCATACCCTGTGGCACATAGCCGCTTTACACGTCCGTCTACCTGTCCATCTGTCTGCCAATCTATCTGTCTCTCCGTCCATGCGTCCATTCGTGCGTCAATCTAAAGAACACTCAAAGTACCGCCATCTCGCATTTCCTGCGGCACATAGCTGCTTTACTCGTCCGTCTACTGTCCGTCTGTCTGCCAGTCTGTCTTTCTGCCGTCCGTGCGTCCGTCCGTGCGTCCATCTAGAGAACACTCAAAGTATCGCCATCTCGAATGCCCTGTGGCACATAGCCACTTTACACGTCCGCCTCCCTGTCCGTCTGTCTGCCAGTCTGTCTGTTCGTCTGTGCGTCTATCCGTGCGTTCATCTAGAGAACACTCAAAGTACTGCCATCTCGCATACCCTGTGGCACATAGCCGCTCTGCACGCCCGCCTACCTGTCCGTCTGTCTGCCAGTCTGTCTGTCTGTTCGTCCATGCATCCATCCGTGCGTCCATCTAGAGAACACTCAAAGTACCGCCATCTCGCATACTCTGTGGCACATAGAAGCTCCACACGTCCGTCTACCGGTTCGTCTGTCTGCCAGTCTGTCTGTCTGTCCATCCGTTCGTCCATCCGTGCGTCTGTCTAGAGAACACTCAAAGTACCACCATCTCGAATACCCTGTGGCACATAGCCGTTTTACACGTCCGTCTGCCTGTTCGTCTGTCTGCTAGTCTGTCTGTCTATCTGTCCGTGCGTCCATCCGTGCGTCCATCTAGAGAACACTCAAAGTACCGCCATATCGAATACCCTGTGGCATATAGCCGCTTTACACGTCCGTCTACCTGTCCGTCTGTCTGCCAGTCTGTCTGCCACTCTGTCTGTCTGTCTGTCCGTGTGTCTGTGCATGCATACATCTAGAGAACACTCATAGTACCGCCATCTCGCATACCCTGTGGCACATAGCCCCTTTACACGTCCTTCTACCTGTCCGTCTGTCTGCCAGTCTGTCTGTCTGTCCGCCCGTGCGTCCTTCTAGAGAACACTCAAAGTACCGCCATCTCGCATACCCTGTGGCACATAGCCGTTTTACACGTCCATCTGCCTGTTCGTCTGTCTGCTAGTCTGTTTTTCTGTCCGCCCGTGCGTCCGTCCGTGCGTCCATCTAGAGAACACTCAAAGTACTCCCATCTCGCATACCCTGTGGCACATAGCCGCTTTACGCATCCGTCTACCTGTCCATCTGTCTGCCAGTCTGTCTGTCCGTCCATGCGCCCATTCGTGCGTTAATCTAGAGAACACTCAAAGTACCGCCATCTCGCATACCCTGTGGCACATAGCCGCTTTACACGTCCGTCTATTGTCCGTCTGTCTGCCAGTCTGTCTTTCTGCCGTCCGTGCGTCCAACCGTGCGTCCATCTAGACAACACTCAAAGTACCGCCATCTCGAATACCCTGTGGCACATTGCCGCTTTACACGCCCGTCTACCTGTCCGTCTGTCTGCCAGTCTGTCTGTCTGTCCATCCGTGCGTCCATCCGTGCGTCTGTCTAGAGAACACTCAAAGTACCACCATCTCGAATACCCTGTGGCACATCACCGTTTTACACGTCCGTCTGCCTGTTCGTCTGTCTGCTAGTCTGTCTGTCTGTCCGTCCGTGCGTCCATCAGTGCGTCCATCTAGAGAACACTCAAAGTACCGCCATATCGAATACCCTGTGGCATATAGCCGCTTTACACGTCCGTCTACCTGTCCGTCTGGCTGCCAGTCTGTCTGCCAGTCTGTCTGTCTATCGGTCCGTGTGTCTGTGCATGCGTACATCTAGAGAACACTCAAAGTACCGCCATCTCGAATGCCCTGTGGCACATAGCCGCTTTACACGTCCGTCTACTGTCCGTCTGTCTGCCAGTCTGTCTTTCTGCCGTCCATGCGTCCAACCGTGCGTCCATCTAGACAACGCTCAAAGTACCGCCATCTCGAATACCCTGTGGCACATAGCCGCTTTACACGCCCGTCTACCTGTCCGTCTGTCTGCCAGTCTGTCTGTTCGTCCGTGCGTCCGTCTGTGCGTTCATCTAGAGATCACTCAAAGTACCGCCATCTCGCATACCCTGTGGCACATAGCCGCTTAACACGTCCGTCTACCTGTCCGCCGTCTTCCAGTGTGTCTGTGTGTCCGTCCGTGCGTCCGTCCGTGCGTCAATCTAGAGAACACTCTGAGTACCGCCATCTCGCGCGTCGTATATCCTGTGGTACATACCCGCTCTACGCGTCTGTCTACCTGTCCGTCTGTCTGCCAGTCTGTCTGTTCGTCCATGCATTCGTCCGTGCGTCCATCTAGACAACACTCAAAAAACCGCAATCTCGCATACCCTGTGGCACATGGCTGCTTTACAGGTCCTTTTACCTGTCGGTCTTTCTGCCAGTCTGTCTCTTCGTCCATGTGTCCGTTCGTTCGTCAATCTAGAGAACACTCAAAGTAGCGCCATCTCGCATACTCTGTGGCACATAGAAGCTTTACACATCCGTCTACCGGTTCGTCTCTCTGCCAGTCTGTCTGTCTGTCCATCCATGCGTCCATCTGTGCGTCTGTCTAGAGTACACTCAAAGTACCACCATCTCGAATACCCTGTGGCACATAGCCGCTTTACACGTCTGTCTACCTGTTCGTCTGTCTGCCAGTCTGTCTGTCTGTCCGTCCGTGCATCCATCTAGAGAACACTCAAGGTACCGCCATCTTGAATACCCTGTGGCATATAGCCGCTTTACACGTCCGTCTACCTGTCCGTCTGTCTGTCAGTCTGCCTGTCTGTCCGTCCGTGCGTCCGTGCATGCGTACATCTAGAGAGCCCTCAAAATACCGCCATCTTGCATACCCTGTGGCACATAGCCACTTTATATATCTGTCTACCTGTCCGTCTGTCTGCCTGTCCATCCGTGCGTCCGTCCGTGCGTCCATCTAGAGAACACTCAAAGTACCGCCATCTCGCAAACCCTGTGGCACATAGCCGCTTTACACGTCCATCTACCTGTCCGTCTGTCTGCCAGTCTGTCCATCTACCTGTCCGTCTGTCTGCCAGTCTGTCTCTCTGTCCGTCCGTGCGTTTGTCCGTGCGTCCATCTAGAGAACACTCAAAGTACCGCCATCTCGCATACCCTGTGGCACATAACCGTTTTACACGTCCGTCTACCTGTTCGTCTGTCTGTTAGTCTGTCTTTCTGTCCTTCCGTGCGTCCGTCCGTGCGTCCATCTAGAGAACACTCAAAGCACCGCCATCTCGCATACCCTGTGGCACATAGCCGCTTTACACGTCCGTCTACCTGTCCATCTGTCTGCCAATCTATTTATCTCTCCGTCCATGCGTTCATTCGTGCGTCAATCTTAAGAACACTCAAAGTACCGCCATCTCGCATTTCCTGCGGCACATAGCTGCTTTACTCGTCCGTCTACTGTCCGTCTGTCTGCCAGTCTGTCTTTCTGCCGTCCATGCGTCCGTCCGTGCGTCCATCTAGAGAACACTCAAAGTATCGCAATCTCGAATGCCTTGTGGCACATAGCCACATTACACGCCCGCCTACCTGTTCGTCTGTCTGCCAGTCTGTCTGTCTGTTCGTCTGTGCGTCTATCCGTGCGTTCATCTAGAGAACACTCAATGTACCACCATCTCGCATACCCTGTGGCAAAGAGCCACTTTACACGTCCGCCTCCCTGTCCGTCTGTCTGCCAGTCTGTCTGTCTGTCCGTCCGTGCGTCTACCTAGAGAACACTCAAAGTACTGCCATCTCGCATACCCTGTGGCACATAGCCGCTCTGCACGCCCGCCTACCTGTCCGTCTGTCTGCCAGTCTGTCTGTCTGTTCGTCCATGCGTCCATCCGTGCGTCCGTCTAGAGAACACTCAAAGTACCACCATCTCGCATACCCTGTGGCACATAGAAGCTTTACACGTCCGTCTACCGGTTCGTCTGTCTGCCAGTCTGTCTGTCTGTCCATCCGTGCGTCCATCCGTGCGTTCATCCGTGCGTCTGTCTAGAGAACACTCAAAGTACCACCATCTCGAATACCCTGTGGCACTTAGCCGTTTTACACGTCCGTCTGCCTGTTCGTCTGTCTGCTAGTCTGTCTGTCTGTCCGTCCGTGCGTCCATCCGTGCGTCCATCTAGAGAACACTCAAAGTACCGCCATATCGAATACCCTGTGGCATATAGCCGCTTTACACGTCCGTCTACATGTCCGTCTGTCTGCCAGTCTGTCTGCCAGTCTGTCTGTCCGTGTGTCTGTGCATGCGTACATCTAGAGAACACTCATAGTACCGCTATCTCGCATACCCTGTGGCACATAGCCCCTTTACACGTCCTTCTACCTGTCCGTCTGTCTGCCAGTCTGTCTGTCTGTCCGACCGTGCGTCCATCTAGAGAACACTCAAAGTACCGCCATCTCGCATACCCTGTGGCACATAGCCGCTTTACACGTCCGTTTACCTGTCCATCTGTCTGCCAGTCTGTCTGTCTGTTCGTCCATGCGTCCATCCGTGCGTCCATCTAGAGAACACTCAAAGTACCGCCATCTCGCATACCCTGTGGCACATAGAAGCTTTACACGTCCGTCTACCGGTTCGTCTGTCTGCCAGTCTGTCTGTCTGTCCATCCGTGCGTCCATCCGTGCGTCTGTCTAGAGAACACTCAAAGTACCACCATCTCGAATACCCTCTGGCACATAGCCGTTTTACACGTCCGTCTGCCTGTTCGTCTGTCTGCTAGTCTGTCTGTCTGTCCGTCCGTGCGTCCATCCGTGCGTCCATCTAGAGAACACTCAAAGTACCGCCGTATCGAATACCCTGTGGCATATAGCCGCTTTACACGTCCGTGTACCTGTCAGTCTGGCTGCCAGTCTGTTGTTCTGTTCGTCCATGCGTCCATCCGTGCGTCCATCTAGAGAACACTCAAAGTACCGCCATCTCGCATACCCTGCGGCACATAGAAGCTTTACACGTCCGTCTATCGGTTCGTCTGTCTGCCAGTCTGTCTGTCTGTCCATCCTTGCGTCCATTCGTGCGTCTGTCTAGAGAACACTCAAAGTACCACCATCTCGAATACCCTGTGGCACATAGCCGTTTTACACGTCCGTCTGCCTGTTCGTCTGTCTGCTAGTCTGTCTTTCTGTCCGTCCGTGCGTTTGTCCGTGCGTCCATCTAGAGAACACTCAAAGTACCGCCATCTTGCATACTCTGTGGCACATAGCCGCTTTACGTGTCCGTCTACCTGTTTTCTGTCTGCCAATCTATCTGTCTGTCCGTCCATGCGTCCATTCGTGCATTAATCTAGAGAACACTAAAGTACCGCCATCTCGCATACCCTGTGGCACATAGCCGCTTTACACGTCCGTCTACTGTCCGTCTGTCTGCCAGTCTGTCTTTCTGCCGTCCATGCGTCCAACCGTGCGTCCATCTAGAGAACACTCAAACTACCGCCATCTCGCATACCCTGTGGCACATAGCCGCTTTACACGTCCGTCTACCTGTCCATCTGTCTGCCAGTCTATCTGTCTGTCCGTCCATGCGCCCATTCGTGCGTTAATCTAGAGAACACTCAAAGTACCGCCATTTCGCATACCCTGTGGCACATAGCCGCTTTACACGTCCGTCTACCTGTCCGTCTGTCTACCAGTGTGTCTGTGTGTCCGTCCGTGCGTCCGTCCGTGCGTCAATCTAGAGAACACTCTGAGTACCGCCATCTCGCGCGTCGTATATCCTGTGGTACATACCCGCGTTACGCGTCTGTCTACCTGTCCGTCTGTCTGCCAGTCTGTCTGTTCGTCCATGCATTCGTCCGTGCGTCCATCTAGACAACACTCAAAAAACCGCAATCTCGCATACCCTGTGGCACATGGCTGCTTTACAGGTCCTTTTACCTGTCGGTCTTTCTGCCAGTCTGTCTCTTCGTCCATGTGTCCGTTCGTTCGTCAATCTAGAGAACACTCAAAGTAGCGCCATCTCGCATACCCTGTGGCACATAGAAGCTTTACACATCCGTCTACCGGTTCGTCTGTCTGCCAGTCTGTCTGTCCATCCATGCGTCCATCCGTGCGTCGGTCTAGAGTACACTCAAAGTACCACCATCTCGAATACCCTGTGGCACATAGCCGCTTTACACGTCTGTCTACCTGTTCGTCTGTCTGCCAGTCTGTCTGTCTGTCCGTCCGTGCGTTTGTCCGTGCGTCCATCTAGAGAACACTCAAAGTACCGCCATCTCGCATACCCTGTGGCACATAACCGTTTTACACGTCCGTCTACCTGTTCGTCTGTCTGTTAGTCTGTCTTTCTGTCCTTCCGTGCGTCCGTCCGTGCGTCCATCTAGAGAACACTCAAAGCACCGCCATCTCGCATACCCTGTGGCACATAGCCGCTTTACACGTCCGTCTACCTGTCCATCTGTCTGCCAATCTATTATCTCTCCGTCCATGCGTTCATTCGTGCGTCAATCTTAAGAACACTCAAAGTAACCGCCATCTCGCATTTCCTGCGGCACATAGCTGCTTTACTCGTCCGTCTACTGTCCGTCTGTCTGCCAGTCTGTCTTTCTGCCGTCCGTGCGTCCGTCCGTGCGTCCATCTAGAGAACACTCAAAGTATCGCAATCTCGAATGCCTTGTGGCACATAGCCACTTTACACGCCCGCCTACCTGTTCGTCTGTCTGCCAGTCTGTCTGTCTGTTCGTCTGTGCGTCTATCCGTGCGTTCATCTAGGAGAACACTCAATGTACCACCATCTCGCATACCCTGTGGCAAAGAGCCACTTTACACGTCGCCTCCCTGTCCGTCTGTCTGCAGTCTGTCTGTCTGTCCGTCCGTGCGTCTACCTAGAGAACACTCAAAGTACTGCCATCTCGCATACCCTGTGGCCCATAGCCGCTCTGCACGCCCGCCTACCTGTCCGTCTGTCTGCCATCTGTCTGTCTGTTCGTCCATGCGTCCATCCGTGCGTCCGTCTAGAGACACTCAAAGTACCACCATCTCGCATACCCTGTGGCACATAGAAGCTTTACACGTCCGTCTACCGGTTCGTCTGTCTGCCAGTCTGTCTGTCTGTCCATCCGTGCGTCCATCCGTGCGTTCA
>WOVY01008151.1:0-27906 GCA_013436015.1 Rhipicephalus annulatus
ATCTATTTATCTAGTTTATCTATTATCATTATTTATTATCTTACTATCTATTTATCTATCTATCTATTATCTATATCTATTATCTATCTTCCACTCACGTCTAAGTGCCCTTGTGATCGCCCTTTGAACTTACTACCAGAAGCTTTAGGAATATGCCTGTCTTGAAAAAACGTGAAAAAAGAAAGTCATACTTTGACTGAAGGATGAACCAGTCACACGAGAGCAAGAAAAAAAATTGGGCGGATGTCTTGTACACTGGTGATCTATGATATGCGAAGCACGATTGAAGAAGGTTAATATGGCTCTTTAAAATGACCACAACGTTACAAGGCTGACGCAACTAATGCCTTAGATGACTTCTTTGTCATGAATGTTATACTTGCACGTGTCATTTACCTTCCTCGACTAGTCACGTCACTTCTTAATAAGCTTGGTGTATGTGGAGCTAGCAAAAACAGCCGTGACTGCGCTAAGAGCCTAGCATGTAGTCATGTTTTACGTGACACGCAGATCATTATTATTATGCTTGAACGTGTTATTTAGCATCGTTCTCCTTCACGTCACATAAAACAAAATTTTGTACATATAAAGCTACCGAAATGGCCGTGAGCGTAATTTGAAGGTTACATGTAGTCATGTCTTACATGACACATATATCATAATTATCATGTTTCGACAAGTCGTTTACCTTCGTCGTCTATTCACGTCACGTTATACCAAACATGGTACTGGGGGAGCTAGAAAAAACGGCTGCGAACGGAACCATAAGGTATCGTAGTCACGTAGTCTTGTTTTACATGACATGCATGCCATGAATATCATGTTTGTACTTGTCACTTACCTTTTTCGTTCATTCACGTCACAAAATACCAAATTTGGTATATGTGGAGCGAGGGAAACGGCCGTGAGAGCGCTTTGAGAATAGCATGTATTATAGTTGTACATGACACACATGTCATGATTATCATGCTTGGACATGTATTACCTGTGTCGTTGATTCACGGCGCGTAATAACAAATTCGGTATATGTGCAGCTAGCACAACAGCCGCGCACGTGCTATGAGCGTAACATGTAGTCCTGCTTCACATTACACGCATGTCATCATTAATATGTTTGGACATGCCATTTACCTTCATCGTCTGCCCGCACCTGGTAATACAGATTTGGTATATACAGAGCTAACGAAACCGCCGTTAGTGACTCATGAGCGTTGTCTCTTGTCATGTTGTTACCTGACATGCATCTTATGATTATCATGTTTGCACTGGTTGCACACCTTCGTGATGTATTCCACGTCTCGTAATACCAAATGTGGCATATATGAAGCTAGCGAGAAGACCGCGAACGTGTCATCAGTGTGGCATGTAGTAATAGTGATACATGACACATATCTCATGACAATCTTCTTTGAACGTGTTATTTACTTTTGTCAAGCATCTTCGTAGCAAACTTGGTATATGTGAATCGAGCGAAACGGCCGCGAGCACATCATGAGTGTGGCACGTAGTAATTTGTTTACATGACACGCATGTCATGAATATGATGTTTGGACATGTTCGATTTACCTTCGACGTCCATTCACGTCAAGTAATACAAAATTTGGTATATTGCTTGTGAATTGACTGCCTGCTCATCAAGAGCGGGGTATAATGTGATGTTCTTACATGGCACGCATGTCATGATTATCGTGTTTGCACCTGTCACATACCTTCGTCATCCATGGATGTCACATAACACCAAATTTAGTATATACGAAGCTAGCGAAACATTCGTGAGCGCACCCTCAGCCTGGCATGTAGTCATGACGTACATAACATGCATGCGCAGAGTTCCGCATTAGGTTTTGTTGCTTACGTTCGCCATGCTGTCATAATATATCATAGCAGTTCAGCAACATGTCATGTGAACGAAATCATCGCAAGAGCAAGAAGGCCATGAATCTAAATCGACGTTCATGATACACATGTCATAATTTTTCATGTTATGACTCATCCCTTATGCTCGTCATATGATCATGTTATGCCATACCGTTTTCTGTATCAATACAATTATCGAAACGGCCAGGAGAGAGTAAAACCGTGGGAGGATATACAGACAGATGGATAAATAAATAGATACTGAAGTTGCTAAGAAATGCTTCCAAATGAAAATGTTATACGAAGAAAATCAGGCGGCTAGAAAATTGTGACTCTCTGCTCACACAAAAAGAATGACGCACAAAACAACACGCAGGTATACACCTTTTGAGCACGAACCGCCCTTGTTATTTCAACTAGCCCCTACTTTGGCTCTTCTTGGTAGCAATTCATTCTTTTTGTGAATGCGGCCACTGCTGCCAGCGACGTGGCCTTCGCCATTTAGCTGTAAGCGCACAAGATATCCAAAACTCACCCTCAAAATACCAGCGAGTGAATGCGGCTGACGACGTCTTCTATGTGAGATATGAGGGCACTGGTTCTTAAAAACTGAAAGGAGCTCGGTATGTTAAAGGCCGACTCTGGCGATATTTTGACCATGTCATGGTAATGATGGTTTTGTGTTTTCTAAGACACCCTTGTCAAGCTCCCGATAGCTAAAATGCTCAGCAAGTTTGAGAATAATTTCTAATAAGCAAAAAGGCGCAGTACGGAAACCTAAACCCCGATTGAGCGCATACATCTGACGTAACGTTTGGTAGAAACCTAGAACTGTATGTTGTACAAGGCATGCTGGTGTGGCGGGCGCGGTGCATGAAAACTGTGAATTCCGGGCACAGCAGACGTTTGAAGTTTAGCTCGCAGCAGAGGTGAGCGCGCCGAGTATCATCTAACATGTCTGAGGCTGACAGTGTATCATAACTGTCTGACAGCGATGTCTCTGACGCATATGATGCTGTTACCTCACAGTTTAGGAGGGTGAGCTCCCTATGCTGTAGGTATAGTGAACTAGAATATTCTAGTTCACTATAGCTGTGGCTTATGCATCCGAGTTGTAAGTAGTAGTAGTAGCAATCATAGTAGTAGTAGTAGTAGTAGTAGTAGTAGTAGCAGCAGCAGCAGTAGTAGTAGTAGTAGTAGTAAGAGTAGTGGTAGGTAGCCACTTTTAGTTTAGTCCTTGGAATGTCCCCTGAATGGCAGAACTTGCATATGATGAATATATGATGAATAGATGCAAGATGGCGGTACCTGGAGTGTTCACTAGAAGGACGGACGGATAGGCAGACGTACAGGCAGACAGATGGACAGACACAGATAGACGGACGGATAGATAGCCAGACAGACAGACACACAAACGAAAGTGCGTATGCATGGACAGTTGGCTGCATGGATGCACGCACGGACGGGTGGACAGACAGACTGACTGAGGGTCAGACGGACGCATGGACGGAGAGACAGGCGCCGGCCAAACGCCAGCCAAACGCTGTCCTGATAGGACTCCGGCGAGAAATTATTGGAACACACGCGTGTCATTTTCCCACCTGATCGCATTGATTCATTTCTCACGCAGGGCACTGTCACGTGGAAAGCTGTGGTAGCAAGCGCTGCGTCTTGTGTGAGTAGTTTTGTGCAGCCCACTAAGCAACACCACATACCACACATCGCACCCTCATTCACAGGGAACAGCAAATCACGCACCAAACCAGTGAAACGCCGGGAAACACCACGGAGGAAGAAAGAACGCCGCCAAACACCGCTGCCGTCGCCTAGGGGCCAGCACAGGAAATGCGGCAGTGGCCTAACTTAGCAATGCCCCTGGCTGCGTCACTCACGTTGACATGCCAAACATGACGACATACAAATAGTGTTGCCAATTATTCTTGGAATCCGGGTGATCCGCTTCGACGCAATGTTTAAAATTCATTTGCTAACAATGAAATCATCCCTGAGGCCTTCAGTTTGGCATACTGGACGGTAATGTGCAAAGTAACGTACGCAGAATATTTAACTGAGATCCATTGACCTCGAAAAATTGCCGAAGTTGACCTTTCAGTCTATGGGCACTCAGAGGTTGATTTACTTCGTATTGTTATGGGGTTTGTGACGGGGGTAACGGGAGGACTCCACGACTTCAGGGTGAAACTTTATTTGCCTGAACCTTGGGCCATGAAACGGAAAATCAAATTACAACAATACACACTCGCACTGATAGCAGTGAACAGAGCGTCGGTCTTCAGTAAAATGACAAGCGGTGAAGCGCGTCGGCATTTACACATGTGCCGTCGATTATGATAATGTTATCGCTAGTGGTCTCGTAACGCTATATTAAGATTCTACAATTAACTAAATGGTTTCTAGTCAACCGGCGTGGCTGCAAAACGCAGTAACTACACGCGCAACGGAATGACGACAGGCTTGAAAGAGGGGTGTGGCATTTACCCCTCTGAAAGAGGTATCGTCCCGATGCTTAAAAGAAGATAAAAGAACAATGATAAACCAATAGGTAAAATTAATAAATAAATGAAGCAAACGTACATTCTCCAACTCTTCAAAAGCGCGTAAAACGTTTTGATGTGCACTATGTCGCATGGCACGACCCTGCTGCAAGGATGGCAAACTTACGCCCACTGCTTTTGCAGGTTTATTTACCTACTTGTTTTTATTTATTTCATATTATTTCTAAAGACCCGCGAAAAGGTACTAAATAGGAGAACAGACACATGAAATAAATCTTTGTACGCTTATACAATGTAAAAACAAGATTTAACAAAATAATCAAAGCGAGCTAAATACAAACAACAACAATAACAACAAAAGCCAGATATTTTGGAAAAAAATAAGTAGAGATAGAATAATAAATACTGTAAACATAAATTAAGGGTACTAACAAATACATTATACAAGAAAGAAAACTAAAACGAAGGCATGATCTTAAGATACAAATGTTTGCAACTAACACACAAATATTACAAATTAAGCGCGTACAATGATCGTGAAAAGCATTAACACATGATAATAAGAAAATTAAACACTGATGTTCATATGAAGAAGCTTAATGAGAGTACGCGCGGTGTATCCCTAGACGAAATTGTAGAGCAAAAGTTCCTGAAATGTTGGGAAATCTGCTTGAGTGGCAATGAGGGATGGCAAGTTATTTCATGCAACTATTATTCGGAGAATGAAGGAATTAGCATAACGAGCTGAGCGACAGGTTATACGTTTTATTTTGAAGATATGGTCTGTGCGTGGAAAGATGACTGTTGGTGCTTTGAAGATGCGGTGAAGGTATGGGTGATGATAGAGTTTGTGGAGAAGCGAAAGGCGGGCAGTTCTGCGGCGATGTCATAAGTCGTCAAGATGAGTGCGTGTTTATTGCTGAAATGCTAGTGTAGGGTGAATAATCGAAAAAGATAAAATAGGCTGCACGGTTTTGTAAAGATTCTATTTCTTGGGTTATGTAGATTTGCAAGGGATGCCAGATAGCTAATGCGCATTCGATTTTAGGGCGTAATATTGGGATGTATGCTAGTCTATGGAGATTATCTGGAGTGTGCTTGAGGTTGCGTTTGAGTAGACCTAATGAACGGTTAGCAGATGCCAACGTCAGGCGGCTGTGATAATGCCACGTAAGGCCAGACTGTAAGGGAACACCTAGGTACTTATACGAAGTTGTCAGTTGAATTATGTTAATATTGATTACATGGAATATCGGAATGCGCTGCATGCATCTTGGAAATGATAATAACTGTGTTTTAGCTGTATTAGGAGTCATCAACCATGTTGAAGACGATGTATTAATTGCGTTAAGATCAGCTTGAAGAATATATTTGCCATTGTCAAATAAAATTATTCGATAAATTACACAGTTATCCACGAAAAGTCTAATGTGAGAGGACACGCCGTTAGGTAAATCATTAATATAGATTAGGAAAAGTAAAGGGCCAAGAACGCTGCCCTGCGGGACACCGGAGGTTACGTTGGTAGATGAGGAGGTGCTGTTGTTAACAGGTGTGTATTGTGATCTAGATGAGAGGAAATTTTTCATTCATCCAATAACAGTTGGGTGTATATTCAGGTTCATTAGTTTTACTATTAGTCTATGGTGAGGAACACGATCGAAAGCTTTCGAGAAATCGAGGAAGACGGCATCAACTTGAAATCCTAGGTCTAGATATGAATGAATGGGATGTAAAAAGCCGGCTACCTGCGTTTCGTATGAATAATCCCGACGAAAGCCATGTTGGTATTCGAAAATAATGTTGTGGTCTTCTACGTGGTTAATTATTTCATTTATAATACGTGTTCAAGTTTTTTGCAAATGGTACTTGTTAGAGAAATAGGGCGGTAGTTCAATGGGTGAGTGTGGTCCCTGGACTTGAATATGGGTGAGACTTTTGCTACTTTCCAGTCACTCGGCATAGTGTTAGTAGATAGAGACTGCGAGAAGAGTGCACACAGTATAGGTGATAAGCTAAGAGACAATTTTTAACATTTTGTTAATAATGCCATTGTGATCAGATGTCGAAGAAGTTTTAAGTTTATTTAGTAAACAAAAAATTTCTGCCTCAATAATGATTACTTCAGACATAGATACGTTGATGAAATTGACAAGGAAGGGTGATCATGTGGTGTCTTCATGTGTAAATACGGTTGAATATGCGTTATTCAATAGGTTCGCACACTCCCAGTGGTGAACTATATTACCGTGCTCATTACCAAGTGTTATGTCAGGGTAGTTCTTCGGGTTTATTACACGCCAGAAACGCTGAGGATTGTTAGTGAGCATGGAATAAAAGTCATGAGCAAAGAAATGTCGTTTCGATGATTTTAAGAGTGATTGGTATTGCTTATCGCAGACCTTGTAACGGTGTCAGGAATCGGAGAGGCGGTCCTTATTCGCTGAATGATATAAACGTATTTTTTTTTATTGTGAAGGCGTCGAAGCTTTATGGTAAACCAGGGTGTTGACGGAGCGCCGGCCATTTTTATTAGAAGGACGAATCGAATAATTAGGTGAATGAGAGTGATTTCAAACATTAACCAGTTATGTTATATGGTATGAGATTTATATATATTAACAAAATCTAAAAAAACATAAAGCTCAGAGTTTATGCATTAAAAATCGGCTGTATTATAGCATCGGAAATATTTATCAGAGCACTGGCGTCTTGGAATGAAAAGTGTAAGGCTACCTGTTATGATGTCATGATCAGAAAGCCCATCTTGACGAGTTAAGTCAGAGCACAGTTCCGGATAATTGGTTATTAGAAGATCTAATATATTGGCAGATGTAGCCGAAGATCGCGTGGGACACGTGACAAGTTGTGTTAAAGAAAAATCGAGACATTACTGCAAAATACCGTCAGCCTCCGATAGGCAATTTGTTGTGGAAAGGTTAGCCTAATCAATATCGGGGAAATTAAAATCTCCAAAATTAGAAGTACAGAATTAGGAAAACGAGTAGCAATTATTTAAGGAAGCCGTTAAAATTCCTGAGAAAAACGTCTTGTCCATGTAAGGTGGTCGATAAATGGCACCAATAATTATGAGAGCTGCTTTATGTTTGATTGAAACCCAAACACACTCTAAAAAAGTGTCGAGAAGAACACGCGCGGCGAAAACATCTTTTTGCACTGCTACCGAAACGCCACCACCTATTCAATTTAACCTCTCGCTTCTAAAGAAGTTAAACGAAGTCCACCTATCCAGAAGGCGGTTATCGGGTGCAGTATCGGGGAGCGACGTTTCAGTAAGTATCCCTAATGATGCTGAACGTGAGTCAATCGCGGATGATACTGGTACTGTTTTCGAGAGTACACTTCTTATGTTAGTGTACAGGAATGGAATAAGGCCTTCAGCGTCATTCCTTCCCAATAAACGTCGAGTGGACGGGTAGTTGGTGCGATTACATGACACTGGTCATTCTGTTGCTTGTTTTGACACTCGCGTCGCGCATTTAAGATCGTTGTCCCATATATAAACGTCAGAATTTACAAACAACTTGTTGAACACGAGTCGCACACGATCATCGTCCTTGCGGACTGTTTTTGAAAATTGTAGAAGGTTGCGCCACTTGTTTCACACAGTTTCAGAGTAGTCACGTGATATGCTAAGTGGTTCATCTTTTAGTTTGAAACCATAGCCAATTATTGCCTCAAGTTCTTTGCCATTCTAAAGCTTTGCAATAATTGATCGCTTTTTATCGTCAGAAAAGCGGCCTAATCTGTGCGCTCTTGCTACGGAGGATATTTTCAGACCAAGATTGTTTTCACAAAATTCCTCAACCAGGCGCTCAGACGTTTCCCATCTCTCATTCTGGTCAGAGTCAGAAAGCCCGTAAAACAGTAAGTTGCACCTGCGGGAGCGCTTCTCCAAATCATCAACCTTGTCTTGTATTTTAGAAATGCTCGCTTCATGTATTTTCAGAGAGTACGCATTAGCCTCCCCCGACAAAGATCCTGAAGTTATCTTACGCTCGAACTGATCGAATTGGTTCTGCTGTTTAGAAAGCCGCTCTTCGCAGATAAGTGGGAATTTTTTCCGAAGCATCAGACTGAATTTCGGCTTCAAAGTTCCAAAAACACGCTGCGTTAATTGTCCGAGTTCAATTTTTAGGCCGATATGAATTTGTAGCACCTTGTTAACAGATTCTAGAATACCTATACTGCTGGAATCTAGTTTCTGAACAGTATTGAATACAAGTCAACCTTTTCTTCTTGAGATTTATTCATGGGGCCCAGGTTTGCCTCGACATTACCCCCAAGCAGCAATAGGCGCCACAGATGCGTAACACTATCACAAAAGCGCTTCACCGAGTTGGTTGGCCACGACACCGCTAATAAAAACGCATCGTTGTCACGAAAGAATATGTATCATTTAAACTAACCTGCAGAAGCATGAAAAGTGAGCATGGCATCCCCACAGTTGCGGTGTCGTGGCCCGAAGTGCTGTCGAAGTGGGCGTCATTAAGTACTGTGCTTTCTGTAGA
Source organism: Rhipicephalus annulatus (assembly GCA_013436015.1). Classification (NCBI taxonomy): domain Eukaryota; kingdom Metazoa; phylum Arthropoda; class Arachnida; order Ixodida; family Ixodidae; genus Rhipicephalus; species Rhipicephalus annulatus. The sequence goes on from WOVY01008151.1 coordinate 8,906, forward strand.
TAAGGTTTCATTTTGCCAGCCGGGTAACGCAGTCGTATCCAGAATAGGAGGTTGACATGGTGGCGGACTCGAAGATAGGCCGCGTGTCGAGCGTAATCCTTTCAGCGTGGCGTCCTCATTGGGCTCGGTATTTTCCGATGAATAATCCAGGCACTGCGGTAAGACGGCCGACTGTAGACTAAAAGTCGCCAACAACATCACCTGCGGAAGCATGAAAAGTGAGCGTGGCATCCCCACAGTTGCGGTGTCGTGGCACCGTTTCCATAACTCGGTTCTACTGCGCCAGAGCGAGTAATTTCTGCCAAACAAGTGCCGACTATTCGACTAGATCATCACCTGAATTCCCGACCCCGATTCTCGACACAATGAGCTCAGGGATCTGGCAACCAGGATCGGCGACTACTTCACCTGGCACCGCAATCGCGGACGCGGGATATTAGGGCTGGCCCTGCTGCGGTGGTCTAGTGGCTAAGGCACTTGGCTACGGACCCGCAGGTCGCGTGATCAAATCCCGGCTGCCGTGGCAGCATTTCCGATGGAGGCAGAAATGTTGTTGGCCCGTGTTCTCAGATTTGGGTGCACGTTAAAGAACCTCAAGTGGTCGAAACTTACGGAGCCCTTCACTACGGCGTTTCTCATAATCATATGGTGGTTTTGGGACGTTAAACCCCACATATCAATCAATCGAATATGAGGGCTGGCCAACCACAATCCACTTCCGGCACGACACCGCTGCAAAGATGGCGAACTTCCGCCTACTGCTTTTGCAGAATTCCATAACATCGTTCCACTGCGCCGGAGCATAAAATTTCTGCGAAACAAGGATTGGCTATTCGACTAGATCAGCACCTGAATTCCGGATGCCAATTCTGGACACAGTCAGCTCGGGAATCTGGAAAGCAGGATCTGCGACTACTTCACTTGGCACCGAAATCGTGGACGCGGGATATGAGGGCTGGCCGACCACAACCCACTTCAGGCACGACACTGCTGCGAGGATGGCAAATTTACACGCCCACGGTTTATGAAGGTTCGTTACTTGAATGGTGTTGCGTCTTTGAAGACCAGTGACTACTGCTTGCGTAGGTGTCGTGCCCAGTTGATGTCCGCTATGTTCTTAGATGTTCATTAGATATTTTAAGTAACGTGTTTGGCCTTATTTGAACTGTTGCTTCTCATGTCTGGGGATGTTGTATTAAACCCTGACCAATCACAGATGTGGAGGCAGAGACTCTTGCCACCGCATTAGCTCAACATGCCGGCTAGAGCAAGCAGAAGCTGCTAAGATTGAAAGAATATGCAAACTGGAAGAAGGTGTGGCTGCTCTACCCGCTGACCTAAAATGTGGCCACAGTGACCGTGCGTCCACTTGAGAATCAGTGCGTGAGCCTAAACAAGTGAACGAGTCCTTAGGTGCCAATCTGTAAAGAGCCAAAGATAAACAGTCGGAAGCTGACGGCAGAGTCAAACTGCTAAATGCTGAAATTCTAGCACTTGAGGTGATTAAAACCTCGGATGATTCATATGCAGGACCTAACTGATTGTGCATGGTTTCTGAATGCATGAAAACAAAATCGTGTCCAATTGCAATGACAGCGAAAATGAAATGCGTCGTTCAAATATACTGTTTTTGGGCATCAAAAATGACGCTGAGGAAGACTCGGGTGCTACGGAGAAGAAAACATAGTCTTCTGTTCAGAAATACCTGATATTGCTGCTAACAGCATGCAACTTGAAAGAGCCCACAGATTAGGGAAGTTTTCAGATACAAAACGAAGACCTATTATTACTAAGCCGGCTTACTATAAGGACAAAAGCCTAATCCTGGTCAATGCTGCAAAACTGAAAGGCTTTGACTTCTATATCAGGAACAGTTTTTCGTTGGCCACAAAGCAAGCGCGACGAAAATTGATGGAACATGCGAAGACACACAAGAAACCCTTCAAATGATTAGTGAATTGTGTGCGCATAGTTGAAAAAACCTACGCATACGATGTGGCATCGGCATGAGTGGTTGAACTCAACAGAGATAGCTAGGTACCAGAACATCTCCAGCGCACCACGTTGCTTCATTATTTTCTGTATAATTCACAAATATTCTAAGTGTAATGTCAAAAAGTGACAACTTTGCTTCCTATTTTGATGATTGCAAATGTGACGTTCTTGCACTGACGGAAACATGGCTGCACCTTGACATTTCCGACAGTGAACGAAGCAGACACCCATAATTTATACTCCTGTGACCGCACCAAAAAAAGAGGTGGCGGCGTTCTTCTTGAAAAAAAATGATCATTTCCCAGGTTGTCGACACCAATTCAGAGCTGGAGGTAGTGTGAGCCGTATGTCTGGGCTCCAGTGCAAAGATACTGTTTGATAATTGCTACCACCCTCCCTATGACTCCACAAACTGCTTCTCCAATAAACTCTCGTCTTGCATGTATAAAGCAACACAGCTTTATCCGACTAAATTCGCCTACCTAATTGGTGACTTCTATTTTCTACTCATTGATTGGACACAGCCAGCTTCACCTTATTGCCTCTTAACAAAATTTATTGATCTAACGATAGACTTTAACGTATCCCAGGTTGTTCAACTGCCGACTCGTCGCAACAATCTGTTAGACCTCATTTTTACAAAGGCACCTGAATATACAGGACACATTACGCACTTAGATTTAGTGATCAGAACTTACTCCAAATAACCATAAACGTTCCTTTTCAATTCGCAGGTGTTGTGACAAAAGCATACTGAATTTTAACACGAGAAACTATGCCGCATATAACAAAGCTCTTGACACTTTTAGTCACTCCTTTTACCGTCGTTTTACTCAAGGCCCATTGAAGATAACTAGATAAGATTCAAAGAGAAGTTTAGCACGCTGGTGCAACGTGCCTAATATCAAAATAACAGCCAATAGGAACAATCCATGGTTCACGAAACATCTTCGACAGCTTCGTAACAAAAAGAAACGCTTATATAAGGCTGCTCAACGTTCGTACAACGAGACATCTTGGAAAAAATATGACAGCTGCGCAAGAGATTGCATCTACGCTCTTTCTGCTGCAAAAGATAAATACCTTTATCGTGATTTCGCTTACCTTCGTAAATGTAAACCTAGGAAATTCTGACAAATTTTGCAACCCGTGAACCCGTTATCCTAATTGTGTGACAGGACGATAACGGTGCTCCCCGTACAAACAATAAGTGTTAGTCTGTTTTCAATCATTTTTTTCATCCATTTACACAAAAAAAATACTTAGATAATCTGTCAGTGGTCATTGATTGTGTCACCCATAGATATCTCACCCAAAGGTATCGCGCGCCTCATTGATAATTTCAAGCATCAGGTATCGATAACGTGGTTTAAGTAACTTGGAAGATTTTATTCAAACTTTTTCAGCAATCTCTAAACACTGGTGAGATTCCAGCTGACGGTAAAACTGATAAACTTGTACCCATCTTTCAAAATGGCGACAAACACACAGTTGTAATTTACCAACCAATTGTTTGCGGTAATTCGCTGCAAGATGATGAAACGAATTATCGCATCTTGTGTTTACGGCCATCTCGAACTTAACAACTTCTTCTTCGCAAAACAGCACGCTTTCCGAAGAGGCTTGTCATGCGAGACTCAACTACTGGAATTAACAAAGATTTTCACTCCTGCATAGGCTCCAACGTACGAACAGACTGTGTCTTCCTAGATTTCTCAAAGGCATTGATCGCGTTGCACATTGTCGCCTTTTCATTAAGCTATCTACAATAAAACTTGATTCGTCAACTCTATTCTGGCTCCGAAACTTTTTTCCAACAGACAGCAATTTACCATGGTGAACGATGTCTCCTCATCCTTCTATTTTGTTGCTTAAGGTGTGCCTCAAGAAAGCGTACTTGGTCGCCTATTGTTTCGCATTTACACCAACGACTTGACCAATAACACATCATCCTGAATGCGCATATTCGATGATGATTGCATTATATATTGGCCAATGCAGTTCCACCAACCACATTTCTTTTCAAGATGACCTCAACTTAATTATCAGTGTGACACGTGGTTAATTGACCTAACTCAATAAAAGGGAAACCGATGCGGTTTAGCAGGAAGCATTTCAAATACAACTTTTCATACGGTATAAAAGCGAGCACATTATCCGAGACATCTTCTTTTAAATATCTTGGCATCAGTTCTACTCCCAACCTTTCTAGGACTACCCATATTACTAACGTATGTGCCAATGCTGCCAAGTCATTAGGGTACTTACACTGCAACCTTCAAAGCTCACCCTCCTTCATTCGCAAGCTTGCTTACCAAACATTCGTCTGCCCACAGGTTGAGTTTTCTTCCTCTATCTGGTCTTTTCATTAAAAGTATGTGATAACTTCGTTAGAATCAACACAAAACAGAGCCACTTGTTTAATTGTTTCAAAATTGTAATTATTGTTCAATTGTGACACAAATAAAACTCTCTGTCTTCCTCAAGCTGTTAAGTGATTGTCGTGATATTGCCTTGTTGTCATTATTCCATAATACGTGTACCAGCTCGACAGTCATGTGTTAACCTGCATACATTACCATACACATCTCGTACAATACATATTATTCTAAGTTTCACGAGAGTTTTCGGTTACACTGACGTTTCAACTATTCCGCACTTCAGCGAACCATACGCCTATAGAACAGCTTACCTAATAGTGTAGTGGCGGAAACTAACTAGGCGAAATTCAGGCAATATCTCAACGCGCATATCTCTGGCAGACCACGTTCTGCCTAACTTGTCGCACGTGGTAATCAGTGCTTTTGTTCGGGTGTTGGCGAAGTTTCATGTGAAATGGCTTACAAGTTGTAGTCTTCCTCCCCCCTTTTTTAGCGCAGAGTGTTCATTTTATCACTTGTATTATTGTTGTTATTCCATCATACCTTATATACAACACAACTTGTATTCCACTTTTTATTGTTACCTGTTTCACTGGCTCTTGTATCATTCACCTTTTGTAGAATGTCTGTTCTTGCATATCATATTTTGCTTCTTCATGTCAATTTGAGTTTATACCTTTGATGTATAAAATTTTTGTAAAGCTCCCCTCCCCCTTACTCAACACCCATGTGGCTATGTAAGGTATTTCAGATAAATAAATGAAGATGCACGACTTCAGGACGCACACGGCGCCGTTGAGTGTTCGAGATGCCGTAGGGGACAATCTCGTAGTCTCAAGTGCCAAGACGGGGAAGCACCCTGCACGGTCGAGAGTATTGCCGAAGAAGTGTTTCACGAAGTCTACATCGGCCGATTGGTGTCCATACTTTAGCGCGGTCACCAGGCAGGTATTCTAGGAAGTTTCCTCAGAGTTTAACAGCGGCTGTCAGTCGTCTGCTGATTCTTAATGTGCAGGCGGGTGAGTTGACGAGCTTCTTCCGCGCTGAAGGTAGACAGTGACATCCAACGTTTGGCAGTATTGTGTCGAGCGTCGTTGTCCGGTTCCTTCTGTAGACAAACGAGTATGATGACATCTGTGTCAGATTTTGCACTGCCGTGTTGTATGCGAAGGTCACACACGTAAGGATCACGTCCCACATCTTGTGTTTGACCTTGACGTACATGGCCAACATGTCAGGAATGGTCTTACTAAGACGCTCGGTGCGACCATTGTGTGTGCGTAGGCGGTGGTGTGGTGGTGGCTTCTATGGCTGTCTCGAAATTGCCTGAGTCAAATCAGCAGTAAACCCGTTCCTTTGTCGGGGGTGAAAACATCTGGGGCACCACGACAAAGGACGATGTTCTCAACAAATAACTTGGCTACGTCAGCGGCACTGCCTTTAGCCAAAGCCTTTGCTTCGGCGTAGCGGGTGAAGTAACCGCTATGACGATGCAATGGTTTGCGGAACTCCAAGCCGGAAACGTCCCGGTTAAGTCCATCCCGAATACATTGGTAGGAAGTGTCAGCGGGTGGGGACAATTGGCTGAAGAAATCATGTCAGCCTTGTCGGCGGTATGTGGCGTCACTGGCTATCCCGATGTGCCTCACGTAACGAAAGACTTTGGTTGCAACACGTGGTCAAAAGCACTTTTTTTGTATCTTCACGAGCGTGCAGAAAAAAAATTGCTCCCACCTCCCCCGAAGCAAATCATGACAAAATGCAAATTTGTTTCTTGCGCCGAGAGTACATGCCGCGGTATTTTTAATGACCCACATATTGATGATACGAGGATTTGTAATGTAGCTATTTATTTACTCATCCATAGGACAGCAAATGGTCGAGGGTGAGGCGTGCGCTTCACTCCGTTTATGTATACGCATGAGTGAGTGCACAAGAACGTGGGCGCAGGGAGGAGAGAAAGAGATTGGCAAGACAAGGTGCGGTGAAGCACAGCACCTGTAGCTGACGGCCACAATGTCGGCATCTTGTCAACACAAACGCCGGCAGCACAAACGCTACAAATGAGTTCCAAAAAATGCAAGTGACATTCAAGTCAAAGAGGTGGGGGCTATGGTTTTAGGGGCGAGGATAAGCGCGCGCGCCTACAACTGTTGCTACGGAAAAGGGTGGTGGATGGATTCCCTACGGACGCCTGAGACAGCCCGACTAAGAAATGTATTCACATTTGAAACAATGGGACAAGCCATTGGGTCGTCGTGCAGAGCATGCAGATTTTCTGGTCGCATTGCCGAAGCTACAAAGATAAAGTAGCTGGCTCAGGCAGGAGATAAGTTCTGTATAAAAAACATGACAGTCATCGCCTAAGTACGTTTGTGTCGACGGTGGTCCTGTTCTTGGGTATACTAGGTTGGCTCTTTGGTTGGTTGGTTGGATGACAACAACTTTATTAAAAGTCAGGCGATGTTTACAACCCAGGCTCAGGTCTCTCATGAGGGGCTTCAAGGCCTTGGCTTGTCGCCGCCCCTCGGGCCCACTATACTGTCCACTCTTGTGTCTTGAAGTTGAAGCTTCGCAAAGTGGCTGCCCACCTCGATGCATGGGCATACGGAGCTACTGCCATTCAAGCTGCTGTAACAGAGCACACCCACAATATGCGCGAATGTGTCACCCGAGTTGTCTGACAGAATTTGCAAGTTGCACAAGGGGAATGCACGGTAAAATTCGCCACAGTCGCACCGGATTGAGGAAGGTGTCTGTCGGCAGCTGTCGCTGGCATCGTTTGAGTTTAGGGAAAGGTGGGGGCCATATCAGTCTGCCTAACTGGAATTGCTTGATAATGTTGTTATACCTTACTGAGCGTCCTCTTACGTTTTGAATCAGGAGGTCCGAATTCAGCGTGGCGATCTCAGACTCTGCGCGGTTGGTCATTTCCCCCACAAGCGGTGTGCCACCTTGTTCAAATTAGGGTGGCCTTTGTCGGCGGGGATGGTGACATGTGCTGAGAACCACAGTATCGCAGTGCTAATAAATTGAATTGCTGTCGACCAGCCCTCTTCAGAATCTGTAGAGCTTCGGGAGAAATGCGTGCGCGCATGTAGTTACAAACTGTTGATTGTGAGTAAATAAGAACTGCCTCTCAGAATGGGTCCGTAAGCGCAAGTGCTATCGCAACCTCTTCTGCGGTGTCTGGATGCTTTGTACTGACACTACACACTTGGGTAAGCCGGGAGTTAGCATCTACGGCAACCGCCGGGAAGCGGTGTTTTGGTCTGTATTCTGCCACATCCACAAAGTGCGAAGCCCTCCTCCCCATCGAAGGAGTGCAGCAGTTCCTTAGCACAAGCCTGGCGTCGGCACTCGTTATTTTCGCGGTGTATATTTCTTGGAAAAGGGGCAACTACCAGCGTGTCACTGATATCGTGCGGAATGTCCTCTTTCTGACCATGCTTGAAGTAATCGTCCAGACCAAGTTTCTGCCTGATGTACAGACTCGTGAGTGTCAGGAACATACGTTCGAGGTTTGAAAATTTTTGCGCATCCACTATTTCTTTGAGAATGTTATATACCCCAGTTGTAGGAGACGAGTGGTGCTCGTGGACTCCGGTAGGCCAATGGTGATTTTGTAGGTCTTGCATACACGGATGTTGCGTTTCTTTCGATGACAGTCCAGCTGTGGAAGGCAGCCACATAAGTGATGTTACTGATTGTAAACGGGTGTATAAGGTGCATAACGCTGTCTTTTCTTATTCCTGTGTGCTTGTTCGTTATTTGTTTGATCAGGTGGGTAGCTGCTCGAACCTTGCCCTCGATCTTTCAGATAGTTTCGCCGTTTGATCCGTTGACAGCTATGTGTATGACGAGGATCCGTATCTTCAGAACTCGTGGAATGCAGAAGCCATCTTGCATATTAAACTGTAGACTTTTACATTGGCGTAATTCACCGAGTTGCATGCACCGGTGGCGCTTGGTGTTAGATTAGCAGCTCTGATTTGAGCAGAGAGATTCGCAGGTTTGTGTCTCGGAGATATGTTTATACTGCAAATACTGCTCCCTCTAAGGTTCTTTCTATCTGGCCGCCGCGTCTCTTGTCGACTCACAGGGTGATGCCGTCTGCATAACAAGGCGTGGTGGAGGCCGCCAATCTCGCCAAGGCAGACCGGGAGACCCACAATCGTGAGGTTCAAAGAAAACTGGGTGTCGGAGCTAACACGGGAAACATCCAGCCCTGACAGCGTTCAGTTTTCGACCTGATTTTTTGATCGCGCTGCACCCGCCGCGCGGCCCAAATGCCAACTTCTTTCTTGACGAGCAGCGCATTGAGGCGCTACAGGGCTCCCCCACCCCCGTAGAGCGAGAGCCGTAAGAATCGCCAGAGTAGGCGCCCAGTGGACATGCTTGGATGTTGGCATTGAGACTTTAGATTGAAACCCCGCGGGCCGCGAGAGCGGCGATTTACGCAGGTTTCAGTCGATCAGCAGCCACGACCGTCTTCACGGCCATTGATTTCCAGCGTGAACGTCTTAGATGTACGATGGAATACGCGGAATGGGCCATCATAGGCTGGTGTTAGTGGTGGCCGTATTTGGTCATTGCCGAACGAAGACGTGACTGTAGTCATGCAGATCCTGACTGACGAAGACAGACTGGGGGTGTCGGTCGGCAGGAATCACAGGAGCAAGGTCCCGAAACGTGGTGCGCAGCTCTCGAATGTACGTGGAGGCATCGTGAGTGGAAGGTGGTGATGATGGCTCGAAGAATTCTCCTGGAAGACGCCGGGAAACGCCATAGACTAGTTCGGCTGATGAGCAGCCGAGATCAACTTTCAATGCTGATCGGATGCCCAGAAGTACTAAGGAGGTGGTCGAGCCAACGTTCTCTTGGCTGGTGAGCAGTAAGGGCAGCTTTCAGTTGTCGATGACGCCGTTCGACCATGCTATTGGTGGAAGGATGGTAGGCAGTTGTGTGGATGTGTAGAATGCCCAGGATATTGGCAAGTGCAGTGAAAAGGGCCGGTTGAAACTGACGACCACGATCAGTGGTGACGACAGAAGGGCATCCAAAGTGCGACACCCAGCCGTTTGTGAAAGCCTTGGCAACTGTTGGTGCTGTATTGTCGGAAATGGGAAACGCTTCCGGCCATCTGGTGAAGCGATCCACATATGTGAGCAGGTAACAGGCTCCTTGCGATGACGGAAGAGCACCGATAATATCGAGATGGACGTGAGAAAACCTTGCGTCTTGAGGCCGAAACGGGGTTGTTGCCGTGACAGTGTGACGGTGAACTTTAACATGCTGGCACTCAAGGCAGGTTCGCGCCCAGTGTCGGACATCAGCATTGATGCTTGGCCAAAGGAACCGAGATGTGACTAGCTTCTGGGTCGCACGAATACCAGGATGGCTCATGTTGTGCAATTGATCAAAAATTGCACGACGAAAAGCTGAAGGCAAGAAGGGCCCAGGGACACCAGTAGACGTTTCGCACGTTATTAATAAGGTAGAAAATGAAAGCGGGCACTCCGTGAACGATAGAGACGTGGATGAAGAGCGAAGACGATGCAGCTCAGGATTGTTGCTTTAGGCAGCTGCTAGCTCTTCCATGTCTAGTGGTGGCTGGGTCGACAAGGCATCAATGCGAAATAGTGCATCAGCAGCAGCATATTCCGGCCCATGTACGTGTCTGAGATCCACAGTGAACTCGAAAATAAAGCATAGTTGACAGATTTCCCGTGCAGTATAATTGCTGTGATTGCGATGGAAGGCAAACGTCAGGGGCTTGTGGTCTGTAACGACGTAAAAGTCCCAGCCCTCCAATAAGTGACAAAAATGTTTGATGGCGAGGTATACCGCGAGGAGTTCTCGGGCAAATGTACTGTATTTTATCTCTGGTGGCTTCAGTTTTTGCGAGAAAAAACCAAGGGGCTGCCAACCGGATACGTGCTGCTCGAGAACAGCGCCAACTGCCACGCTTGATGCATCGGTGATGAGACGAATTGGGGCATCAGGGACGGGATGTAGGAGCATGGTAGCGTCTGCCAGAGCCTTCTTGGCAGTGTCGAAGGCAAGATGCAGCGTCCTTGGCTACTCCAGTGGCGCAGCCGGGTCTTTCTTTTAGCCCATAGGTCGGTCAAGGGCTTTAGGATTGTGGCGCACTTTGGAAGAAAGCGGTGATAGAAGTTTAGTAGGCCCAGAATTCTCGGAGTCTCTTCAGTGAAGTCGGGGGTTGAAAGTCTTGAATAGCCTTCACTTTGCTGGCGATTGGTTGGATACCCTTTGGAGTGACAAGGTGGCCTAAAAACTCTATTGTAGCGACGCCGAAGAGGCACTTATCGGGATTAATTACGAAGCCGTATTGATCCAGGCAGTGGAACAGGGTGCGCAGGTGGGCTTCATGCTCAGGGCCGCATGAGCTTGCTACAAGGAGGTCATCAAGGTCGGCAAATATGAAATCGAGACCTCGCGTGACCTCGTTGATAGTGCGCTGAAAGGCCTGTGCAGAGTTGCGCAATCCAAAAGGCATCCTCACATATTCAAACAGACCGATTGGGGTGGTCATGGCCGTCTTCAGAATGTCGGCGGGTTCTACAGGAATCTGATGGTAAGCCTTCATTAAGTCAATCTTAGAGAAGATTGTGCACCCAGCCAAATTTGATGTGAAATCCTGTTTGTGAGGAAGTGGATTGCGGTCTGGTAAGGTGTGGGCATTGAGAGCGCGGTAATCCCCACATGGTCTACAGTCGCCAGGATCTTTCTTCGGCACCATATGGAGTGGCGACGCCTAGTTGCTGGAGGAAGGCCGCACAATGCCGAGTTCAAGCATGTGCTCAAACTCTCGGCGGGCGATGGCGAGGCGTTCTCCAGATAGTCGACGGGGTCGTGTAAAAACGGGAGGTCCAGAGGTCACAATGTGGTGAGTGATGGAATGCTTCACCAGTGACTCTCTGGTGTGCGGCTTCGTGATGCTGGGAAAGTCGTCGACTATTTTTGCATACGGCGAAGGAGGTGCGAAAGCTCGCAGTCCTGTTGGCGAGGAATTACAAAGTACACCGTTGATGGAGAGGCGGGTGTTGAGATCAATGAGGCGATGAGCATGCATGTCCACAGCATGGTTGAAAAAACTGAGGAAGTCAGCTCTAAGGACAGCTTGCGAGACGTCAGCGAGGATGAAAATCCAGCGGAACCTACGGGCGTAGTTCAAGATCAAGTGTAAGAGAGCGCGTGCCGTATGTGCGAATGGCGGAATTGTTGATTGCTTGGAGTGGGCAGGTCTGTTCGTTGCGACGGCGATCTGCACACGAGGCCGGAATGACGCTAACCTGGGCTCCTGTGTCGACTAGGAAGCAAGCGCCAGTGATCTTATCAGAAACATGAAAAAGGCGGCATGACTTTCGACCAGTACCACTTGCCGCCGTCAGTGGCCGGTCGTCGCATTTCCCGACCAGGAGCATGGGCGAGTGCACTTGCGAGCAGATGCACCGAATCGGCGGTGGTAGGGTTAAGGATGAAACGTCCCGCGGCACGTCGGGTGGCCGAAGTTTCGAAGAACGTGGGGGTGTCGAGTAGGACTGTATCTGGAACCTGGATGACGGTCGACGATGCGCATGTACAAAGTCATCGAGGTGCCTGACAAGGGCGTCCAAACGGTTCTCGATGCTCGCGAGCGCCGGGTCTGCAGCGGTGGCCGGTGGCGGTGTGGTAACGGCGTTGAGGCTATGTGCCCGCGAGTAGTCCGCCACTCGGTCAGCCATTTCAGCGAGTGTGTCTAGTGGGACATCTCCTGCAGCTACGCGGACCGGGACCATGCTCTGTGGTAAGCGCTGGAGGAACAACTCACGTAACAGCTTCTCCTCTTGAGGGGCGGAGGGGCCGCCAAGGAGCTGGCGCATGCGTCGCAGGAGCTGTGATGGGCGACGGTCACCGAGCTCTGTAGCCGTGATTGAGCTGTTGGAGTCTGCTGTGTTCGGACTCAGACTTGCGGGAGATGATAGCTGCCTTCAACGTGTCGTAGGGATGGCTCGGGTGCAGCGGCGCTAAAATATCAGCTAAGTCGTCGGCTACGTCCGGAGGTAAGCAGGACACCAGATTACAGTACCTGGTCTGTTGGCTGGTGATTTGCCGTAGAAGGAAGTGCGCCTCGACCTGCAGAAACCATAGTGCTGGGGCTGTTGGGCCAAGTGGTGGCAGGTTGACATGTTGAATCGCAGCGACTGCAGCACTGCTAGATCTGGCGTCTTTTTGGGCGTCAGGACCGGTAGGATTGGTGGTAGAGCCGGCGGGATCCATGCGGGATCATCGGGGCTGTGTGTTCTTTATCAGGTCACCATTAACTGTCGGAGCTAACACGGGAAAGATCCAGCCCTTACAGCGTTCAGTTTTCTAACTGTTTTTTTTATCGCGCTGCACCCGCCGCGCGGCCCAAATGCCAACTTCTTCTTCCTTGACGAGCAGCGCATTGAGGCGCTACAAGGGATATAACCGATCCTTGAAGAGGGCCGCTGCTTCCTAAGGTATATTCGTCGGACGTCATGCTGCCAACTGTGAGGGGGACCGTGCGGCACGAAAGGAAGTCTCTGATATAGTTGTAGCTTCACCGAGCCTGGTTGAGCTTGTAATCCGGCTCAGGATTGCTGCATTTGCTACATTGTCGAACGTTTTTTTCTACATGCAGGCCGAGCATCGCTCGGGTGCCACTAGTTGGTTCTTTGATGATTTGGTGGTAGAGCTGGAGCATGAGGTCTCTTGTGGAGAGCTGTGATCGAAAGTCTATAACATAGTGGGTGGGTAGCCTCCCGTGTCCTCTATAGTTTGTTGTTGATACGGGTAACAAACGCGTGCTCTGTCACCTCGCTAACGCAGCGTGTAAGTGAAATTGGCCTCAGGTAATCGAGGCTGGACGGCTTTTTTGGCTTCAATATTAGAACTGCCTTAGAGTGTTTTCCTGCCTCTGGAATTCGACCGTTTGCCAGCATTTATTGATGATTGCTATAGGAGTGGTGACCGAGGCATCGTCACCCTATGGCAAAAAATGGTATCTCCAGCGTGATGCCAGTAGGTTTTTTTGGCGCTCGTACATGCTGGAGGCACTGGTACACGCTGTTATTTACTCGTACTTCGTAGGGCGCACTGGGAAATAGCAGTGTCGTACTGGTGGGGGCGATGGCTTAACCGCTGTGATGCAGGTACACACTGGCAAGCCCTGGAAGCGGTGAAATTTTCACCTGAGAGCGCTGGTGAATGCTGGAGCACGCACTTTTTCTAGCAACGCAACGTGCACATTTAAGTAGCGTGTGCCGTGGTATGTTTTGGTGTCGTTGAATATAAAACGCTTGATTCAGTGGCGCGGATAGATGCTACCTTAACAGATGCAGAGCTACTTGATTTTTGCGGGGCACGTACGATCGCAGCAATTAATGCAAAATTTTCGCATGTCTCCGCGTATACTAGCCATATTCGCATCAGTCGTGTATTACTGTAACGGTAACATGTTGCGGTGTTTATAAGCCTGGAGCTGGACGCCGCTCCTAACAGAAACAGGAATCGTTTATGCCACCAAGTTGACAAAACGTAAATAAACTCTCTCGATCGCTTCGCAATTCTCCGCCGCGGTGGTCTAGTGGCCATTGTACTCGGCTGCTGACCCGCAAGTGACGCGATCAAATCCCCGCTGCGGAGGCTGCATCTTAGATGGCGACGAAAATGCTGTAGACCCGGGTGCTCAGACTTTGCTGCAGGTTAAAGAACACAAGATGGTCAAAATTTTTGATGTCCTCCACTACGACGTCTTTAATAATCATATGGTGGTTTCGGGGCGTTAAACCACGCCTATCAATCAATCGATCACTTCGCAAGGTTTCCCAACGCAGGCGAGATAAAAAGCTGTCGTTCGATTCCACCACGCCGCGTTCATTGATGTCTTGCCATGCTTAACCTTCTACTTACGTAAAGTAACAGTTAGAAATATTCCGAAGCTCAAATACAGAAGCTTGAACCACCCCAACCCACCGCGTCGAGAGTGGTCTTACCCTGTGCCCGGCCCAGCGAGCATTAGGCCTATGTGCCGGACGCGTCAGTGTATATGTTACTGGTGCTTGTTGCTTCGTATACACACAATTGTAACGTGTGAGAACAACTCTAAAATATAGTTTTACACATCAATGAATCTAAATCAACTATTTTCTCTTGTGTCGATGTCCGCACAACGAGCACTTACGATCGACGCGTCGCGCTTTCAACTACGCAGACTGCCACCGAAAGCTGCCGGCTGCACTTAGTCGGTTCTTTTCTGACTGTTATGTAAAAAGTTAGAACACGCAAAGTCCAATTGGTAATTGGGTACGCCTTCGCGAATCGACTCCCTGGCATAGGTTTTCAGCGGATTGTATTAGTATTTCTAAGGGCGTTTTTTTGTTGTCGGTATTGATAAAAATGCAAATCTGTACATTGGCACGTCTTCTGTATACTGCCAGCGGAGGCCAGAAAATCAGCTGTCGCTCGATATTGCCACTTCGGAAACGCCTGTATGGCAATGATCGACCTTCTACTTACTTCTTGTAGAGTTTAGGTAACAATTAGAATTGTTGCGAAGCTCAAATGCAGAAACTTCAAGCATCGCAACTAAGCTGCGTCCGAGAGCGGCCTTACCATTTGCCCCGTCCCAGCGAGCATTAGGCCTATCATGCCGGGCGCATTGATGTACATGCTACCGGCGCTTTTTTCTCTAGATAGGCACAATATCAAGCGTAATAACGACTGTAAAGTATGGTTTAGACATCCCTGAGCCGAAATCAACCACTTCTTCAAGCGTGCGATGTCTGCATAAGGGGCGACGACGATCGGTTGTGTCGAGCTTTTAGCAACGCAGGTTGTCAGCGAAAGCTTCCATCTGACCGTAGTAGCCGGTACTTCTCTGACTCGTATTTAAGAGGACGCACTTTTGAGTTGATAATACTACATGCATGTATATAGATATTCTAGGGGGCGACGCGCGTGTGTGCCTGACAAGGAAGACGAAGGGTGAACGGAACTACAGGAGGAGGTGCCAACTTCCGACGATCCATCAGGAACGCCAAGTGTAGCGATGGTGTCGAATGATTCTATCGAACCGATACATTCGCCTCGAAGCAGCGTAATCGTGAATGTGAATGAATTCTCTACAAGCACGTCGGTCACACCATCTTGAAGAGCCAGGAGACCGGTTGGGAGCGGTGATAAGTTGCGATGAACGAAAAAAGCGGAAGGCGGGAAGAATGCGGTAGCGTCGACAAAGGCGGAAAACGACAAAGGTGCGAAGGCAGTAGCACGTAGACGGATCTCGTTGTCGTCACTGAGGACAATATTCGCGTAGGAAGATCGATCATCCGCAGGTAGAGCATCGCCAAGGGGACAAAAGACGACTTAGGAACGGGCGCAATCAATGACGGCTTGGTGTTGGGAGAGAAAATCCCAACCTAAATTGATGTCACGAGAACAGTGCGGGCGTACTAAGAACAGCACTGTGTAGGGCACTCTTTGAATTACAAGTCTGGCAGCACACGCAGTCACAGGCTGCACAGGCTGTGCAGTCGCAGTATGAAGACATGAACCCAAGTAAGGCGTTGTCACTTTTCGAATTGGACGGCAAACTTTTTCGGCGATTACAGAAATTGCGGCACCAGTATCAATAAGGGTAAGTACGGGTACACCTTCAAGAACGGCATTAATTACGTTCGGTGGCAAACAAAGAGGGCTTGTGCTTTGCCTCGGTAACTGCGTCATTTAGTTTTCCGCGTCGATTGTAGGAAGCGTCGGCGCATCGAGGAGGGTGAGCGTCGACGTGGAGAAGGAGATCGGCGATCAGGAGCTGGTCGGTGGCTTGGTCGAAGAGCGTACAATTCGGGGTATGGAATGTAGGGAGTGTACGTGTAATCGTTCTCATAAGGACGTGTGTTTTTACGTGAGTGGAGTGGGCGGTGGCGGCACAGACGTGCGACGTGTCCAGGTAGACCACACGAAAAGCAGATCGGTCGGTTGTCGGCAGTGCGCCATGGAATAGAGACTCGGCGGTCTGGAGGTCATGACGGCTGGGCGGCATAAACAGGAGCAGGCGGCGAAGGCGGCGGTTGGAACGTCTGTGGTCGTGGTTGGGCTGTTGCTTCGGCGTACGTCAATGGCGCATTGACTGGTGGTTCCAGCTGCTGAGGAAGGACCTCAGACACTTGGTCTTTTATAATAGTCAGTAGTGTTGGGCTAAGCAGCGCACTGCTGTCCAGTAGGCCGGAGATGAGCGAGAGTGTGCGGGAAACTTCTTCGCGCACGAAATCTTCGATCTGTGAGAGGAGGACAGGGTCTTGACAGGGGGTTAAGTCGGACATCGATTCCTGATGTGGGACACCACGGCGGGTGACAAGACGTCGCCGGCGGAGCTCATCATAGCTTTGGCAGAGCTCGGTAACTTGGGCAACAGCAGCGGGGCTTTTTGAAATGAGCATCTGGAAGGCGTCCTTGCCGATACCCTTAAAAATATACTTGATGCGGTCACCACGACTTTAATACTGTAAGATCTAGCGGTAACCCAGATGACACCCCGCCAGTAATGATAGAAGAAGTCAGAAAAGCATTGAAGAGCATGCAAAGAGGCAAAGCTGCTGGTGAAGATCAGGTAACATATGATTTGCTGAAAGATGGAGGATAGATTGTATTAGAAAAACTAGCCACCCTTTTTACGAGGTGTCTCCTGACGGGAAGAGTACCAGAGTCTTGGAAGAACGCTAACATCATCTTAATACATAAGAAAAGGAGATGACAAGGACTTGAAGAATTATAGGCCGATTAGCTTGCTCTCTGTTGTATACAAGCTATTTACCAAGGTAATTGCTAACCGAGTAAAGAAAACATTAGAATTCAATCAACCAAAGGAACAAGCTGGATTTCGAACAGGCTACACAGTAATCGACCACAATCGTACTATCAATCAGGTAATAGAAAAATGCTCAGAATATAACCAACCACTATACATAGCCTTCATAGATTACAAGAAGGCGTTTGATTCAGTTGAAATATCAGCCGTCATGCAGACAATGTTGAATGAGGGGCGTCGATGTAGTATATATAAACATCCTGGAAGAAATCTACAGGGGATCAACTGCTGCCATATTCCTTCATAAAGAAAGCAACAGAATACCAATCAAGAAGGGTGTAAGGCAGGGGGACACAATCTCCCCTATGATATTTACCGCGTGCTTACAGGAGGTTTTCAGAGGCCTAGAATGGGAAAAGTTAGGAGTAAGAGTTATTAGAGAGTTTCTTAGTAACCTGCGCTTCACCGATGACATTGCATTTCTGAGTAATTCAGGGGATGAATTGTAACTCATGATTACGGAGTTAGACAAGGAGAACTGAAAGGTGGGTCTTAAAATGAATCTGCAGAAAACGAAAGTAATGTACAACAACCTCGAAAAAGAGCAGCGCTTCGAGTAACTAGAAGAATAAGAATGGTGTGGAGCACATTTGACAAGCACTCTCAAATTATCACAGGTAGACTGCCACTATCCCTTCAAGAGAAAGGTGTATAACAGCTGTATCTTGCCGGTATTTAGCCACGGAGCAGAAACCTGGAGCCTTAAGCCGCGGTTCACACTAAGCATTCCGGCCGCCGAAAGTGCTCCGAATCTGGTTCGGCGGCGGCGAGATCTGCCGAAAGGGCCCTTTCCGCGCCGATCGCTCCCGGGACCGATTTTTGCGGCGTCTGCCGCCGAATCGGCTCGCCCGCGAACCAATAGGAGGGCGCTAGCCAAGGAACTCGAAGGAAATGGCGGCCGCGAGAGCAACTCGCTCGTCATGTCGCAGTCGAATAGCGTGCGCGTAGCTGAAATGCTCATCGAATTGGTTCGCAACCACCCCGTCCTGTACGATAAACGTCACCCGAAACACAAGGACAGCTTGCTTAAGGACGACTTATGGGTAAAAATCAGAAGCGAGCTCAGAATGACTGGTAAGTACGAGTTTATGTGCCTATAATGCTTTGCTCCTTGTGCTGTGGAAGTACTCATGCTTCTCGTCCGCGTTGCAACGTACGTGGAAACGCACGCGTACTGGCCGTTTAATTGTGCTCTTCAGTGCGCTGTTTGATGTCAACAACGGAAATGCTAGACAGACATCGTGCTCATTGAACGATGGGCTCAGCGATGCAGGTACGCTGCAGGGGAGACAGCGCGGGCATTGTGCACGTCTGTTCATCATCCTGCTTGCCCTGCGTTGTATTCACGAATGCCGCATGAATTGAATTGAATTTGACACCGAAAGGCAGCACGTTTGTGCTGGCTTGACGCATTGTAAAGGCACATCATTCGAAGCACGTTTGTGCTAAATTGAACACGGTAGCAACCTAATTTAAGGTCTAGAAACGTTTACCAATACCGCTGCTTAGCTGGTTGAATAGGGCGAGTGTGGCTATACTTACCAAAAAGAAGTAATGAAAGCATAGGTGTTTTTCTAAGCAGGTACACTCTGCAGCAGGTCCTCTCCTCCAGAAATAAAATTTATCACTAAGCGCAGGGTTAAAAAGAGCGCGCATTTTAACGAGCCAGTCATACAGCTATGCATACTTAGATTGTCCTGTGCATTACGTGCTGCTCTTTCGTCCGTAAA
>WOVY01008152.1:0-13921 GCA_013436015.1 Rhipicephalus annulatus
TAGACTATGGTAATGTCATATTCCTGTAGACGCAGGCTCCATCTAGCAAGTCTTCCGGAAGGATCCTTGAGGTTCGCAAGCCAACACAACGAATGACGGTCACTGAAGTCTCGGAATAGTCTATCGTACAAATATGAATGAAACTTACTGAAGGCCCATATAGCTTCGAGGCATTCCTTTTCTGGTGCTGAATAATTATAGTCAGCTTTCGACAGAGTGCGACTTGCGTAAGCAATAACTTTTTCTTCCCCGTTCTGCCATTGAACTAGAATAGCACCGAGGCCAACGTTGCTGGCGTCTGTAAGAATGTCTGTTTTGGCATCTTCATCAAGGTGAGCGAGTGTGTGAGGTTACTAAAAAAGCCATCGTAACTCAGAGAAGGCGTCTTCTTGCTCTTGCTGCCAGAAGAATGGCACAGCTTCCTTCGTAAGCTGTGTCAGTAGTTCCGCGACCTTGGAGAAGTTTTCAACGAAGCGCCTCTAGTAAGCACAAAGCTCCAGGAAGCGTCACATAGTCTTTTTTTTCTCTTGGCCTTGGGAAATTTTCAACCGCAGTGATGTTATCAGGGTTTGGGCGGACATCATGAGAACTGACATTGTGCCCAAGGAACCGAAGCTCACGGAGTCCAAAGTGGCACTTTTCAGGTTCGATCGTAAGTGCAGCCGTGCAAATAGCGTCCAGTACCGGTCTCAATCTTCGTACGTGCTGCTCAAACGCAGCGGCAAAAATTACTACGTGATCAAGACAGACAAGGCATGACTGCCATTTGAAGCCGGAGAGCACAGCGTCTATCATCCTCAGGAAGGTATTGCAAGCAGAACACAAACTAAAATGGGAATATTTTGAACTCGTAGAGTCCGTCGGGTGTCACAAACGCCGTCTCCTCACGATCTCGTTCGTCGACTTCTATTTGCCAGTACCCGCTCTTCAGGTCCGGCGATGAAAAAAGTGAGCCATGCGCAGTTTTATCTGACGTACTGTCGACTCGTGGGACTGGGTACACGTCCCACTTCGTGACGAGGTTGAGTTTTCTGCAGTGATACATAAACGCATGGTGTTGTCCTTTTTCTTTACAAGTACTACCGACGATGCTCCATGGGCTTTTGAAGGGCTGTATGACATCGTCGTCGGTCATCTTACGTACTTTCTTCTTTATCGCCTGCCTTTCTTTCAGAGCTACTCGGTATGGTTGCCGACATACTGGTCTAAGATGTCTTCCGATAGCAATGCGGTGCTCTGCTACTGGAGTACGTCCGACTTTTGATGAAGAGGAAAAACACTCTGCCAATTCTTTAATCAACTACACAACCTGGTCTTTCTGCAGAAGTGAAAGCTCTCGGTCAATATCTATTTTTTGGAGGACACTGTCCACCGTTAAGGAAGTTGTTGGGGGCTTTTCATATGGTGCAAGCATCTAAGACTTGTACGTAGTCATGAAGTGATGCTATGGCTGCTCCTTTCGCCAGATGCTGTACCTCATTGGTAAAGTTAGTCAATATCACATAAGTATACTCGTTCCGCAAGTATATCAGGCCTTTCGCCACGCGTATCCTCTTTGTGAGTAGCAGTTCGATATTTGCATCAGCTAATCCGGCATATTCACAAAAATGTCGCTTTTCACAGCAACTGTCTCGCCGCTACGTGGCGGCACTGTCACACGTTCATCCGCAATACGAGACGAAATCATTGGTTGCTCCGCATGACACTCGGCAGCAGCGTTCTCTGTAGAGAAATAAACTTGGGATTTCATTTCTGCAAGTTGATGATGGCGCTGTTTGCTTGCAGGAAGTCCATGCCCACAATAGCCTCACGGGAGAATTCGGGGAGAACAATAAAACTGCTGACGTACACAGGGCCTCTTATTCCCACTCTCGCTGCGTACAATCCTATGGGGCTGACTAAGTGCCCTCCGGCGGTGCGTATGTGTGGTCCGGTCAAATGTGTGAGCACTTTCTTCAGCTTGTTTTCGAGCAAGCTACTTAATACTGAGTCGTCTGCACCAGTGTCTATTAACGCTATGGTCTCGACGTCATTGATTGTGACTTATAGCTCGCATGTCACGTCACCATTACTGCACTTGTCCGTCTTATCCGTTAGTGTGTCAGTGTCCTCGTCTGATCCGGATAACGATGGAGGAGTTTCAGTTTTCCGAAAATCAGCGGCCCGGCCTCCACAAGTCGCTGGTTCTAGTTTTCCTATCGAGGGCTTGGTGAACGACACCTCGGGAAAGCAGAGAAAGGTCGTGGACTCGGCGACCTATTGCGCAATAGTGCAATCGACTGCGATTCATGTCGCTGAGTGTTTAGCAAGGCATAGCGCGAAGATAAAAATTCTTCGATTTAATAAGGGCGCCATCCGTTACGAGGGCAAGAGGAATTCACTGGGAAGCCACGTAGCCCGACCCGACGGTAGTGGCATGTCGGATAAAGATGACCTGCCTCCCCACAGCGCTAGCAGAGGGGCCGCCGGTCTGCATTGCGCCATACATCACTTTTACGGGGTCTTGCTTTTGGCATCGGCGGTGGCGTACTGCAAGAAAACGTCGGTGGCATAACGGGAGCTTGTACAAAGTTCGGGCGTCTGATGTCTTGCCGTACGACTGCGCGTACGACAGCTGTGGCTGAGGTTCCGGTTGCGTGTGGTGGGGCACCTGAGGCTGTGGTTCAAGAATTGCTTGCCGCGCTTCTTCACGTACAACGTCCGTGATCGAGGGCATTGCTGGAGGACATTGTGTGAGTTGCTCTTTCTAGAGCTCCTCCTTAAAGATAGCTCTCACCATTTCCCGGAGGACATCAGCGTTGGTGGGAGAGTTGTTGACTCCGGCCTAACTGAAGAGACGGCGAAGTCTCGGCTGTACAGTCGCACACGTAGCTGTAGTGTCCTTTCCATGGTCGTTTCCTCGGACCGGAACTCCGCCACAGCTCGCAGTGGATTACGCATCAGGCCTGCAAAAATCTCTTCTTTGACTCTGTGCATTAGGTGCCGCAACTTCTCCTCGTCCAACTTTTGGTCGGCTCGGTGGAAGAGCCGTGACATGTCTTATATGTACATGGCCACGCTCCCGTTATACCATTGGTTCCTCGCCTGAAGAGCAGACTCTGCCTTCTTTTTGTGGTCCGTGTTCAAATAGGATGCGATTAGCTCTCGTCGGAAGTCGTACCACGACAGCAAGGACGCGTTGTGGTTCTCAAATCATTTACGTGCCAAATCATGCAGGGTGACGTAAACATAACGAAGTGTCCTGGCTTCGTCCCATCCATTCAAACGTGCAACGCGCTCGAAGCCTTCGAGCCAGTCCTCGGCATTTTCAAAGGTGTCTGGTGAATCCACGATGAGGTGAAATGGAGATGGCATCGACTGGGTGGCCATCGCAGTGACGCTTGTGCTTGAGGTCTCAACAGGTCCTGATGGATCAATTAGGGGCAAAACTCGGGCTGCTCACCACGTAGTTAGCAACTCGTGCCTTGTTGCACAGGTGTTAATTCTGCTAACTCCAATCTTTTGGGATCTGGGCTTCTCTCCCTTGCATGCGGTGAGCTTGGAATCATACCTAGCACTTCTACCAAAATGTTACCAATAAATATACCACCTGGTAATATACAACTATTTATTTAGGGGCGAACATGTGCCCGTAAACTCAAAACTAAATGGTCAGCCAAAATGTCCCTTGCTCGCTGTCTCCAACTTCTTCGGTCTCTTCCTCTTCACCGCGAGTCTCGTGACGGTCCCGTGGCGTAGCCTTGTGGCGCGTGCAGGGTGGCGTTTCATGGTACGGCTTTATTTATACTTGTGTGGTGGCTTGAACGAACACAAATTGCTGCGCGCGTCTGCTGCGAATATCGAACTGTGGCAATATTGTTAGAAGGCACGCCGTGGTTAAAGACTGCAGATTGATTGCGGCTACATGAGGGTTTTTTTTTACCTGAACCTAGAATTATGTGAAGTGTATATGGCGCGACGATAGCAGACAGAGGGCGCACACACACCGAGTGTCCCTTCTGTTTACATTGAGCGTCATACCAACGTACGCTTGAAATATACCACACCAACACTTCTTGTATATCATTTTTGCAACAAATCATGAGCGCACTGTTACTGCGTTACGCTCTCGTTGAAGCGCAGCTGGCGTATGCGGAAATCTAACTCATGACTTCAATCCTAGCATCACAACACCTCATCATGCTAACTTATCGGTGGGTGTTGCTTGCAAGACCTTCACGTATAAATGATCAGCGGGAGCCCGCAGCACAAATCTGTTTTACTGAGCGGTGAGGAGAAGTCTTCAGCCATCAGCTGAATAAAACATTGGCAGGGCTCACACCACGGTATTTTAAGTGTGTTAGGCTGGCAAGCTCCACCGCTTCGCACTACCAATGGTTGTCTCAGAAAGCCAGAGCCCAATTGTGAAATAAGAAGCGGCTGTCAGTTTGCTGTAGTTTAAACTCATAAACACGCTTTCTTTCAATATGAGCTCGGCCATCGCGTTTCCTTCAGGTAATTATCAGATTGTAGTAATGTGGACGACAAAAACATTTTCAAAGTAACGAGACCGTGGAGTATCGGTCAACTGTCATAATCCACTCTGGACGCATTTTCTTCTCGCACTGCTTGCATTGAAAACGGTAGAACTTGACGGACAGTTTTCAGGTCTTCGTGATGTTTAAACTTTTGTAGCTGCTCACAATGCAGCAGCAGTGCGCACGTGCTTTTCAAAATGACGAAGCAACGCTTCCCATAGCGTGCAAAATGCGAGATAAGGGCTTCAAGGAACACGTTTTCCGTGCGCGCAATGAGAAAACCCAGCAAGCACGGCCCGTCCGAGCGACCGGAGCTTTGCCCTCTTTCCGCTAAAGTGGTGAACGGCGCTGCGCAAACCCGAGCCTGTTCCCCTTATAGTCAAACGCGTGCAGATTCACATAGTCACCGATTGCGTCATTCGTGACTCTTGGGTCGGCAAAGCTGCAGCTCCGCTATGACGCAGCACGTTTGATGCTTCTAGCCATTCACGAGTGTTCGGTTTACGGCAATCGTTTACCTATGCTGTATTTCCTATCATCCCTTTTTGGATCTTTTGCTTCCTGCCCCGCCGCGGTGGTCTAGTTAATAAAGAAAAAAAAGCCGCGGTGGCCTAGTGGTTAAGGTACTCGGCTGCTGACCCGCAGGTCGCGGGTTCAAATCCCGGCTGCGGCGGCTGCATTTCCGATGGAGGCGGAAATGTTGTAGGCCCGTGTGCTCAGATTTGATTGCACGTTAAAGAACGCCAGGTGGTCTAAACTTCCGGAGCCCTCCACTACGGCGTCTCTCATAATCATATAGGATTTTGGGACGTTCAACCCCACATATCAATCAAAATCAATCTTTTGCTTCCTGCACAGCCCAAGAGACAGGTTGGTTCAGAGCGCTTTGCTATTTTTGGCCAGTGTGGGTCAGCTTTTTATCCAAGTACCAGCTGTCAAGTTGTCCCTCTTCATAGCGAAAGCTTGTCACCTTTGAATTGTTCACAGTGGGTATTAAAGAAAGTTGTTTGCTAACAGTAACTTTAGATGCAGCTTCAATAAGCTAGAGACTGACGACATTGATATCACTGCGGATGATCTGCAATTAGCAGGAGGCGGCTTACTGCAGCTGCTCTTCGCGTCCACGTTCTTTGCGGTTTTTGCAGGGAACCTTATTCAGTTTTGCAGAGTAGACAAAGTTGCGTTTCACTACCTAATAAAAAGTTGCACTATCTCTTAAGTATTTAGAAAATACTGCTAGAAGGCGGAAGCCACCTTTGATCACAATGAGTCCATCATATTGAGGTTTAATACATACATAGCTAAGCAGCAGAAAACTGGAGCTTACAAAGAGCAACTGAAATTGAGACCGTCGCAGTGAGGGACGTAAGTGAAAATTATAGGTATAGCCTTAAGATGACTCACGCATTGCCCGAAAGTGCACATGATTAGATGCTTGTGGAAATGAAAAGACCATGAAGAATAGTCGTAAATTTCAGCATTCTTTCTGCATTGTGAGTAGGATTGATATTTTTCAATTGTGCCTAAAATAACGAAAACCGTCCTGTGGTGCAGCCAAGCGAAATGCAATCAAAGATGAATATTAAAATATGCAGTCGATTACATCACTGTCACGCATCCTGATGCTGTAATGCGCACTAGTCCTCGCAATCACGGTACGTATATTATTACCCAGCTCCACTGAATCCTGGGGTGCTCACGACATAAAATGACTAACATGGTGAAAAGTGGGCGCTGCTGATGCGACTTCTCGGGGGACAAATATGGCCAAGGAACATGCACAGTAAACAACCACCTTCGAACAAGAACCACCCGCGCGCTCACTGTTTGCAGCATGCGAGTATACGAGGTCATGCTCGCAGCAGATAGAAAAACTCTGATTACAAATGTTTCACTGCGTTTCCTAATTTCATTTTTTTATTAGACACACTGACCGGTAAGCTTTCCTTTCCACTAAAAAATGCCCCCACGACCATTAGTTGCCGTTTCTTTTGAGAGACGTATAGAGCGGTGTGGATCAGGAAACAAGTGAGGATCAGGGATATTGTAGCTGAAAGCAAGAATAAGAAATATACGTGGTGGTGACATTTTGTTTCTCCCACAAAAAGGACCGACGCCGGTCCATCCATCACTCGGTGTAGGCTGTGATATCTCACGGGATTCCCGCCAACCTCCTATGAAATGGACATGGGTCGGACACGTAGCGCGTAGGCAGGATAACCATTGGTAATTAAGGGTAACTGACTGAATTGCCAGAGAAGGCAAACGCACGAAGGTGAGACAGAAAGTTTAGTGGACTGAAAGAAGAGGAAAAACGTTTGCACGCACATCGTGGCAGCAGCAAGCAGAAGACTGCGCCTATTTCACAACATGCGAAAGGACTTTGTCCTGTAGTGCAACAAACTGCAACAAACTGCAACAAACTAAGTGCCATCCCGCCAAGCATACAAAAGTGTGAAGCCACAATATACTTTATAGTAATAGTTGCGACAATCGCTTTGTAATCGGTGTGGTAGACCATGACTGGTTCCACCACCATTTTCGCCATGACAAGTTTCTTCCCTTCGTCGAGCATAGTATATTTTCGCTTTTCTTCAGATGTCTTTAAATTTAGAGGTCTACGCACGACCGTCTTAGAATGAACTGAATGGTTTAATAGATGGCTCCCCTTTTACATGCGAAAGTGGAAAACACACGTACGCTAGAAGACCGAAGATCCGTCTGACCTAATTCGAAGCCCTCATGAGAAGCGGAAAGCAGCTGCAATTTATTACTTACCGGGAAAGCTTGGGAGGTCATTTCGATTAGTCACAGGTGCGTAATAACAACAGTGTGGTTCTGACGCTTTCTTTCTTTTTTTTATTTCATACAAGTAATAAGCTCTATTATGTATGCCTTATTGGAAAGAAAGATATGCCGTTGGCCTTCGATTCTTAAAAAGTGCCCTGAACCACCCAGAGGCTCTATGCAGGATGGGCCGAGCTTCGCGAAACACTGGATATTGCCAAAACGCTGGCAACACCGCCTTATGAACGAGTCAGCAGGATGAAAAAGTCTAATTCACCCCTCAGCGCTCTGCGTTTCATCGGTTACGATGAAATAGCTCACCGCTTGAAGGAAGTTCGACTAAATTGGGTGGTGTTTTCTAACCAGAGGCATCATATTTCATTTGTTTGTCATTCCACTGAGTGCAGAAGGGCACCCTCTCAATAAAAGTGCCAAGCACTTTTCGTGATGATAATTTTAAGAGACAGGGGTGTTTACGTTTATTGGCCTTTGGGATCTGTACTAGGCAAGCCTCTTACAACCTCGCAACCGCAGCTAAATCTGAGGCTACGTGTCGGTACGCACATTCTATAGCGAGGCCACGTGTCAGCGTGTACATTTAAGCATTCTCCTCGGCTGGTGCGCGTCGTCTTTGTTGTAATCACCCGCTAACACCCGAGCACGTGCGGGCGGCTAATTAAGTATTTCGCTGAGCAGTATACTTCGCTAGTTAGCCCCAAACATGCTATGAACAAGCTAGTTACGCCAAGTTATGGTAAAGCGCACGTAATTACGCCACATCTTAAAAAGACCGTGCTGACGGAGCTATATAAAGCTAGAACCGGGCTAACTAATGCATGCTAGTTGATGAGCTGAGTAAACTGTACTAATTAACGTGACGTTAGATATAAGCACGCTAATCCATGTTAAATAGCAATAGTAATATTATGACAATTAGTATCCTGCTAATCAGGATTACGTTTAATAGCTTCATACAACATCGTCCTGCTAATGGCGCCCGATATAATTGCATTTTAATTGAAGCCTTACCATTGAAGACAATACAGCTTAATGTATTGGTCATTAAGCCTCGGTTAGTTATTTCTATCAAACCTCAGACAGAGCTAATGCGGTCTTCACTGCAAAGCCGATCACGCACATTAGTAGACGTGACCAACTTAAAAAGCTGCAAGAAGGTAGGTTAAAAAGCTGCAAGAAGGTAGGTAAGCTCCTTCATGGCTACAGCCTTGCACAATTAGTGTAAGCTAACAAAATTATTTTTTATGCAAAGAAGCTGCTGCTTAGCGTTCACCGCATCAAACGATTGACAGTCTCACCAGCACTGTCACAGTCCCGAGTTGAACTCAGGCCTTCTCAGAATCAACGAGTTTGTATCCGAGTTCAGGCGTCAATAAGTTTCATTGACAGACGCCCGCGGTAGAGATCGGGTACGCCCATTACGTTTGCTCCTGCCGAGGAACAGTATACTCACGTCGAAGGACACGATTTCTCTATCAGCATTATCGCGCAGACTAAACACACGCACGCCGAAGTGAAAGTGATATCACCACGCGGCTGCAATGTTTTGTATTCAATTTCACCGCGCTCACGACGTTGCCAATCCCAGCCGCGTGTCTGCCATGATGCGAGCGCTCCTGGTGGCCACCTGTCCTTATATTTATCTCTAATGATTGGTAGATATAAAACGACGAGATCAAAAGGGCTGCGAGTGCACCGTTGCTGCCTTCAAAAGTGGAAATTTTCATGCTGCAGCTGTAACGAAAGAACCTGTCCGAATGAAGACAAACGCCCACGAGCACGCCTGTAGGAGGAGCATGTTGAGTTGGGCAAAAAAGATTGCGCGGCCTTAAGTGACGTTGCTGCACTGTAAAAATGTTGACTGAGTGGCTGCTGCTGTTGAAAAACATTTATTTACAGATGTTATTTACAGGGAGGGCGGGAACGGTCCTTAAGGCAACGCTTTTGTGTTCGCAGACGCTGTTTATTTGATAATCACCGGAAATGTCGCACTTGTGTTTCCAACGCCACGCGCGTTCTCGTAGCCATTTTTATCAAGGATGCTATCACGTGCTCCGCACTGTCTTCATGCAATAGCCATTGGAGGGCAAGCTCATAGCAAACTCGTCTGCCGAGAAGCTCGGGCTATCCTGCATCGCACCCCAGATGTGAGAATTTCATTGTAGGCACCCGTTAATGTAGTTTACGAGATTCGACGCTTTTGTAGAAATACAGAGCCAAACGAGTTGAGCTAGTAACATCGGGCGCACCAGGGCATGTATTTATATTTATGAAATGCGTAGTTATGGCCGTGGGTGATTAAATTGAAGTGCGCAATTATGGTAGTGGGTGATTTTGAACGCATCTTGGAAATATTCGTTCAAAGCATGTCCAAAAGGAAGACATTTCAGTGCAGCTATGCGATTTTAATTTTGCTATGAGCGTTGAATTGATATGAGTGTTTGCATCTTTCATCTATTGTGGCCAATGCCGTCAATGCTGAGGCGGCACACGAGCACAAGATGAACAAGAGCTCGATTGTGCCCTCTGGTCAGTGTGGTGTGTCCAAGGTGTTGCATGCGCATGAGTCAAAAGTGAAGTCGTTCGTTGGATCATGTGCCTACCTCTCCGAATGTCTATTGTTAGCGTCCAATTAAGGTTGGGTTGAGTTGGGTTATGTTGGGTTAGGTAGGGTAATTTGGGTTAGGTCAATTTCAGTTAGGTAGTAAATAGCATAAAAGCACATGAGAGTATGTCAGACGTATACAGCTTCCCTGTCAAAGAAAACGCTTGAGATATATTTCTGTAAATATGACGGTTGGGGTTTAAAGAGCCCCTTTACTTGGTTTCATACATCATGTGCAACGCTGTGGAGAGAGAGAGAGTGAGAATTCATTAGAAGGTATAAAGGTCGCCCTGAGCTAGTTCGCTCTAGCCTGCTACTCTACACAGGGAATAAGCGAAAGGGGAAGGAAAGAGGGATGAAGGGTGATGATGGGGACAAAAAGAGGTAGTGCGTATGTACAGTAGCCACTTAGTATAGTACCTTACAGTCTAGTATCTAGTCCAGTGCTTTTTATAAATTCTAGAACAGCCTTTGTAGCAGTTTTTGACACTGTTTAGTCGTTCATTGCTGACAATATGTGGCTTTCACACAATGGCGTTCGTCTGATGCTTGCCAACATTGCAGTTAGCATTTTTCTTTGCGCCACGTATAATGCACAGTCACTAAATATGTGAGCTATCGTTTCGCGCACTTGGCAGCGTTCACAATTCGGGCTGTCCGCACGGCTGATTAGGTGCGTGTAGTGGCAAGTGAAGGCGACGCCCAGGCGTATTCGGTGCAGTATATTAGCATGTCTTCGGCTGATTTTATCTGGAAGACGAAAAGTCATACCGGGGTCTGTTTTCCGCAGGCGCTTGTTCCGGTGATCTGGTAGCGACCAGTAAGTGGCAACGCATTCGCGCATGAGCGATCTCAATAATGTGTAGACGTCACTTTGCGAATACGGTACTTTGACGTACATAGAGGCGTTGTATACTGCCGCTCTTGCTTCGCTATCGGCTGTTTCGTTGCCAACCAGGCCGCAGTGTCCAGGAATCCATTGGAATGTAATCAAGTCACTGCTCCTGTGTGTTAGGTCAAATGCTTGGACGACTCCTAACGCTAACTCGCAAATTTGGCCTCTTCTTGAGCAAGAGTGGATAGCTTGAAGCGCTGATTTTGCATCAGACAGAATCGTCCATTCACGCTGTGCTTGTTCGTTCACAAATTTTATGGCTTCTCGTATAGCAACAAGTTTGCAGTTGTCGAAGATGACCTGTGGTCTAACTTGTGCTGTCGGGAATTACCGAGTTGAGGGATCACGAAAGCTGCGGCTGAGGCGGATGAAGTTACGGATCCATCGGTGTAAATGTGCACAGAGTTGCTGTATCCGTCATCCAAATGTGCCAAGGTGAGTTGCTTGAGGGCAATATAAGAAACACGCGACTTATACGAAATTCCACGTATGTGAAGGCACGCCAGTGGTTTAGTCAATGCCCATGGAGGCACTGCAGAGATTACGGCAGGTGCAAAGCCTGAAGGGAGTCTCTGTGTCTATGCGTATCGAGACATCACGAATAGGCACAGCCTGGTCGGTCCACTTGTAGCGAAGACAACGGGTGCTGTGCATGTCGGGTCAACAGACGAAGTTGCACTCGAAGAGGCTCACAGGACATGTAAACCTGTATAGGGTAGGTGCGGGACTCCTCTAAGTGCCAGAGATTGACGTGCACCGTGGCAGGCTAAGGCATATTCTCAGTGCTCGTGCCTGAAGGCTCTCTACAGTACGAAGGCAAGTTGCCCGCATGCTAGATAGCACAGGTGAGCTGTACCGTATATAGCCCACAAACAATTCCTTGTATAGCTGCAGAAGACTTTTTTCTGAAGGGCCCCATCTGAGTCCTGCTATAACACGAAGAACACACACAAAACTGACTAGTTTGTTTCGCAGCACAATCACATGCTTTGACCAGGACAGGTTGCGATCAATGACGACTCCTAAATAGCTGTGGCGCTTGAGTGCGGGAATCACTGCTCCGTTAGCGAAGATTGGGTACCGCGACATTGATTTCTTCGTAAATGCCAATGCAGCACATTCGCTATTGAAAGTTTCAGGCCCTGACGACGTAAGTACTTATCAAGTATTGATGTGCCTTGTTGTAGCCTTGCTCACAGTTGTGGTCGCGTTGCTCCAGATGCCCATATGCATATGGTCGCCCGCATACGCACTGCTTCTGACAACGTCGGGAAGCTCAGCTTCAAGGCCAATGAGTGCTAAGTTGAAAAGCATGCGGCTCCAGGACGGTGCCTCGCGGAACTCCAGGGCTAACGAGGTGCCTGGCCGTGTCACCGTCAGATGTCGACATTAAAACGGTACGTCCCTCTGAGGTAGCTCACTATCCATGCGTTTAGTCGGCCACTTACGCCCATGTCTTCAAGTGCGTCAAGAATGGCCTCATGGTAGACGCTCTCGTACGCGGCCTTTATATCTACGAAAATTGCCCCAACCAATCTTCGACGGTGTTTTTCCTTTTCAACAGAAAGAAACTAAATCTACAACACCGTCTATATATTATCGACGTCTACGGAAGCCATTTACAAAATATGATAGCCGACATTTTTCTTCAGCAGCCATTCCAATCTTGCCAGCACCATGCGTTTCCATCACCTTACCGATGCAACTGGCTAGGGCAATGTGTCTATAAGAAGACAACTCGTGTGAACACTTGCCTGGTTTCAGTAAGGCCACTATGCGGCTGCACTTCCAACTCTCTTGGACTGTCACTGCTTCCCACGTAGAGTTGTAGAACGACCAGAGAGCCGGCCTTGCTTCCTGGCTGAAGTGATATAGAGCCGAATAAGTAATTCCGTCAGGCCCTGGTGCGGACGACCGTCGAGACGCAGAAATCGCAGCGTCGAGTTTGTGCATTGTGAATGGTAAGTTGAGGAGATCGTCGCTGAATGGCAGTGAGGCTAAACACGAAGGTGATATTTGTGAAACGGACATACCTACGAGTAAGCGGCAGTAATCTTCTGCAACCGCTACTTCAGGTCGACCTTGCTTAGAGCCAAAGCTCGGAAAAGGAAACAACTGTTGAATGGGCGTCTGAAGGCATCTGACAGTTTGCCATATTCGAGACAGGGTTTTTCCTGGGATCAAGAGAGCCAAGAAATACCCTCCACCGTTGCCTATCGAGCTTATCGAGGTATCGCAATACATGTAATTGTGCTTGGCGTGCTGTAGATAGGTAAGATGGTATTTTGTCCTCCTGTATTTCCTCTCTGCCCGGCGACAGATTGCACAAGGGTATTCATATTGTGCGTCAAGTTGTGATCTTGGTAGCGACATATACACAAGTTTCGTATGCGTTTTTTAGGCTGATACAATGACGCTTTCTATTTCAGATATAGATTGAATGTTCCCGGACTGAGCATTTACAGAATCTTGGAATCTTGGCCAGTCTATGCTTTTTCACAGGCAGAGGAGTCAAACGATGGAATCCTTTTAGCTCTATATATGCAGGGAGATGGTCACTTTCATGTGTTTCAAAGCCTACGAACCAACAGGTGGTGGGCAAGAGACTTCTGCTCACCAACATAGTATAGACAGCTGCTGTACGATGCGCCACGGAGGTAAGTAGGCGAGCCATCGTTAATGATCATCAGCCCCTGATTGAGCACAAAATCGGCAATGTCCCTACCACGGGTGTTTATTGAGGCAGAACCCCACATGGTGATGTGCATTAAAATCCCCAACTAATACATTTGGTCATGGGCAAGCTTGGAGCACAAACAAGAGATCGGAACAGTCCATGTGGCTTCTAGGAAGAATGTACCCACCAATAATTGATATTGAACGTCACTTGTGCTTTATAGATAGGCAAATATAGTCGTTAGAAGCATGATGAGTCACAGCATGTCTCACGTACGTTAAATCTCTACGTACGCATATAAATACTTTGTTTGCATTTCGATCATCCCGTGACCACAATGTGACCATCTTGCTAGGAAGCGCAGCCACTATTACAAAGAACACACAACACAAGTGGATGCGCTTCCTAGCAAGATGGATCCT
>WOVY01008153.1:0-23406 GCA_013436015.1 Rhipicephalus annulatus
CACGAAACTCTTAAGCGGTCCCCAAAACTCGTCGTTCGTGAAGACACTGAAATTTCGCCAGCCTCTTCGTTGCCGTTGTCCCTGTGTGCTGCTATGACCATAATGACGCTAAGGAATTTTTACACCTTCCGACATTTTTCATGAGCCGCAGAGCCGTTTTTTGCCTTTCGCTACACTCGACGTCACTGCGGGCCGAGCAGCAATATTTTCGTCACACACCCCCTTTCTGCACCGCTTACGCTACTTGCCGGCGAATGTCTCGGTCGAGTGGAGTACCTCGATTCCTCTTTATTCCTTAACATGCCAGACGAATCGCGCAGTAGCGCCTCGACCGAGCTTCATGCCCTTTCCCCACTGGAATGCTCTTCGAGTGACACCTTCTCGAGTTCCATCGCCGACATCTTAAGTGCCCATGAACGCGCCGAGCTTCTTAATCTCCTCCAGCACTTCGCGAATTCATTCGACGTTTCTCAGCCGCAGTTGGGTCAGACTACAGCAGTGCACCACTACACTGACACTGGTTCGCACCAGCCATTGCGTCAAAGACCGTACCGTGTCTCTGCTGCAGAACGTCAGGTCATCAACGACCAGGTCGAAGAGATGCTACGCCGTCGCGTTATTCAACCATCGCACAGTCCTTGGGCATCTACTGTCGTTCGAGTTCGAAAGAAGGATGGATCGATTCGATTTTGCGTCGACTACCGACGATTAAACAAGGTGACGCGGAAAGACGTCTATTCATTACCGCGGATCGACGACGCCCTTGACAGCCTACAAGGAGCCGAATTCTTCTCCTCCTTAGACTTACGATCTGGATACTGGCAGGTTCCTATGGCAGAAGCTGATCGCCAGAAAAACTGCGTTCATTACACCAGATGGCCTGTACGAATTCAACGTAATGCCATTTGGGCTTTGTAATGCTCCTGCCACGTTTGAACGACTCATGGACAACACACTGCGTGGACTGAAGTGGTCTGTGTGTCTATGCTACCTCGACGACATTGTCGTTTTCTCTCCCGATTTTCCTACACATCTGCTTCGGCTCCAACTGGTTCTGACGTGTTTAACCAACGCTGGGCTCCAACCTGAACCTTAAAAAGTGTCGCTTCGCCGCGCGAGAGCTGTCCATCTTAGGGCACATCGTGTCCAAGCATGGTGTTCGACCCGACCCTGCAAAACTGCGAGCAGTCGCTGAGTTCCCGGAACCTACTACACTGAAAGAATTACGCAGTTTTGTCGGACTATGCTCTTACTTCCGGCGCTTCGTGCGAAATTTTGCGTCGATCCTGTCACCACTGACCAACCTCCTACGCGGTGATGCAGACCTTTCATCCTGGTCTTCTGACTGCGACGTTGCGTTTGCCACGCTCCGTAGTCTGCTAACATCTCCTCCGATTCTTC
The DNA here is from genome assembly GCA_013436015.1 of Rhipicephalus annulatus. Lineage (NCBI taxonomy): Eukaryota > Metazoa > Arthropoda > Arachnida > Ixodida > Ixodidae > Rhipicephalus > Rhipicephalus annulatus. Next base: position 1,402 of record WOVY01008153.1, read on the forward strand.
GGAATTTCGACCCAACAGCTGCAACGGAAGTTCACACAGACGCTAGGGGGGTTGGTCTAGGCACCGTCCTCGCCCAACGCAAGCCGGGCTACTCCGAATACGTCGTCGCTTATGCGAGTCGCATACTTACTAAAACTGAGGCCAATTCCAGCGTCACCGAAAAAGAGTCCTTGGCGCTAGTGTGGGCTGCTTCGAAAGTTCCGCCCTTATTTGTACGGTCGCCCATTCGACCTGGTAACGGACCACCATGCACTTTGTTGGCTCGCCACATTGAAAGATCCTTCTGGCCGCCTAGCTCGGTGGGCACTGCAAATACAGGAGTATGACATTCGTGCCATCTATCGCAGTGGACGCAAGCATTCTGACGCCGACGCCCTGTCGCGTTCGCCTTTACCTCCCGACTCGGCCTGCGGAACCACTGGTACAAACTTCATCGCATCTCTCGACCTCGACTCCTTTACCAGTGAACTACACAAGGACCCGTGGATCGCTTCCCTTTTAAACATGCTCTCTGGATCGTCAACCACTATGGTACCACGATCTCTCCGCCGTTCGTTTCTTCATCTGTCTGGCTAAACCGCGTACAATAAGCGTTCAACTTCCTCTGTAGAGGGACGCCTCACTTTCGTGTTGCACCAGTTTCTAAATAAAGGGATCAGTCACAATTTTTCTCCTTATTTGCGCCATGTCACCGTTTTAACAATGCCCTCACGTGTTTATTGTCAAAACTAGAATGCATTAACGTGACACCAAGTTTTCTAAAACCTTAATGCTGTAGCAGGGTTCATGGTAATCGGACAATTCTCATCAACCTGTTGGTTCACCCTTCGGTGGCACTTCGGAACATCCACAACATCAGTAGACGCCCTTCACAAAATCTCAGACATCTTCCTAAGTATGCGCCCCAAAACCACAAAATGGCAAAACTTGGTTGGGGTGTTGCGGTTGGGCTACGGTGTAAGTTATAGGTCTTACATTATCGGTTAATATAAAAAGTCTCAGCTTTGCCGCAAAGGCGAAGCGATGAACATGATAGCAGCGAATTGAAAGGACACGCGCCGCATGGAAAGCAGATCGAGACGTGCTCCGCGTTTCTCACGCACAAATGACGCACGAAACGTACTCACAGGTACGGATGCACGCAAATAAGCATCTCATTTGTTACTTTGCTGTGTCTGAAAAGCGCGTGCTTTTCGCAAAAAGAGACTCCAGTGAGTGCAGTGATCTTTGTGCGTCCGGTAACTACAACAGAATTGTTCCAGGTAAAACTCGAGGCCAGCGAAGACGTACGATCATCCCCTCCTCGTCACCACGAGATAAGGGCGCGCGATGGAGCGTTGCTCCCCTTCTCTAAGCCGGGAAAAGCACGCGGAGAAGATTAGAGTGGACGCCGCAGCGCGATGTGGTGACGCGCGCTCGTTGCGCCATCTTGCTGGTATTGCTGAAAACACAAATCCCCCGAGATGCTCGTGAGCAGCGGTAAGCGGTAGATACAAATAGCTTGCTGTTTAAGCGTTGAAGGCCGTTCTCCGAGATGGCTCAGTGGTTAACGCCTCGCTTACAAGAAGCAGAGGTCCCACATTCGGTTCTGCGCGTCGGATTGTTTTCTAGTTTTTTTTTTCATTCTGGCATTTTTGTATATATTGCTACGTGGCGCCACGGATAACTCGAAACTCCGTTGGGAAGAAAATGATGTCAGAGCTCTCGTGCAAACTGGGTTCCATCTTGTATGCCTGTTTCTTTATTGATAGTAAACTTATTTCTCAGACGGCTTTTGCCGGTAACAATATAGATGCGTATACATATACGGTGAGTGACGCCGACGCTGGCGGCAAAATCCAGCCGAGAGTGTCCATATAATTGCTCCCGCAATAATAATTCTTTAGGGTTTCACGTCCCGGAACCACGTTATGATTATGCGAGACGCCGTAGTGTAGGACTCTGAAAATTTCGACAGCTGGGGTTCTGGGCACCTGAATATAAACCTATAGTGGGCCTTAGCATTTTCGCCTCCACATAAAACGCGTCCGCCACGGCCATTGCCTGCGAGTCGGTAGTCGAACATCACGATCACTAGACCACCATTATAGTCACGTAGGGCACGAGTTGACAACGAACACGTAGACGCGAGAATGAATCGGAATAGCGCCGCAATAGCTAAGTTAAGGAAGTTTTATAATCCAAACAATACCTTCGATGATTTCGCCGTTTACATGGCTATGCTGGTGCCTTGTTACCGCGTACGCCTTCCTCTCTTGCGCCGAGCAACCCGACGACGAAGAGCAGTTAGCGCACGTACTTGATTGTTCACAAACAGGTCTTCTTTCGATCAATCAAGTGCCTCTACTCCTGGCGGTATCTCAGGCGCAGCCCGGTAATTTCTCTCCAAGCGCTGATACTGTAAAAGCCCGCAAAGGAATATGAAATTACAGAAGGCTATTTTGAAGGACCAGTTGGTACATGATGCTGATGGAAACAGCACGAGAAATGGGACCGAGTAAGAATGAACACATGACACAAGCACTTTGTCACCCCGCCACGGTGGTCTAGTGGCTGAGGTACTCAGCTGCTGACCCGCAGGTCGCGTGATCAAATCCCGGCTGCGGCAAATGCATTTTCGATGGAGGCGGAATCGTTGTAGGCCCGTGCGCTCAGATTTGCGTGCATGTTAAAGAACCCTAGGTGGTCGAAATTTCCGGAGCCCTCCACTATGGCGTCCCTCATAATCATATGGTGGTTTTGGGACGTTAAACCCCGCACATCAATCAATCAAATCAAACACTCTGTCTTGTGTTCATTCTTCCTCGGTCCCTTTTCTTGCGCTGTTCCCCTCAGTAGCAATAATTTTCTAATTTAGTGGAGTGTACGCGGCACATACTTATTGTGGTGACTGGCATTGTGGACCCTGACAACGATCTGCACTCAACACGCGTGTTTACTTTGCACGTTATACAACATCGTAGATTGTTTATCGGCCGTTTATGTCACTTACGGTAAGAGACTATTGTATCTCATCGACTGTTTAGAAAGAGAAACATGCACGGCCCGCACTATAATATCTTGCTCTAATTTTTTAAGCTTCCCTGCAGGATAGTGCGAAGGGCAATTATGACACTAGCCCACTTGAATAATTAATCCATGGTGTGGTATGTCTACGCCGAGTGATGATTCAAGGCATTCCCGCATCACAGCAAGCATTTGAGGAGTTGCTAATGGCATATGAACAAATTTCGAAGAACGTAAGAAAACGCAGACAGCAGGGAGAGAAACTAGAACAAGAGCGCTAACTTTAAAATAAACTTTCTCGTGAAAAAAACTGGTGTAATAAAAACACATAGATAAGCGCAATTTATTAGAACATCTCCAAGAAGTGAACATCATGCAATATTCACATTTTTTATGGGGTTCACGGTTATAGGGGAACCACTCTATTAGGTCAGTATACCATGGCTTGGAAATACGAAGTACTTTTACAGAAACAGTATCAGTTATAGGTGTTACACTATCTTGTTGGTGACACTTGCATTTCCTAGTTGTAGTATGGTGCGTATATGCATTGTCTCAACGTGACGCAGAGCTCGGACCGCGTCGTATGGCGCAGCGTGTGGCGCATGGTTGAGCGCCACGCAGGCCAGGTGTCCATCGACGAGCTGTACCGGCCCGCCCATTTGGCTCAGGTGGCCAGTGGCAGAGCCGTGGTGCTGTCCGACCACAACAGCTTCCGTTACGTGGTCGGCCGCAGCTGCTGACGCTACCCGCAGGCCCAGTTCTACGTGGCCCGCGAACCCATCAACACGCTCTCCTTCGGGTTGTACGTCAACGCGCGCCTGCCTACACGTTTCCGCCGTGCTCTGGACCAGAGGCGAGTGTCGGATAACGTTCGTGCAACGCAAAATAAGGATCATTCACTGCCGCTCGCTGAGCGATAAGAATGGGGTTCATCACTATAAAGTCTTAAGCGAACATATACCATTAGTTCCATTAAAACGTACAATTTGCTGTTATTAGTTTAGGCAGGATACCGAAAGTGTAGACCTATAACGTGACATAAAGCAGATGACGAAATGGCTTGCCATTAGTGTTGGTTCACATTTATTGTGGCCACACGAAAAAAAAATGTATGAAAGCATGAAGTACGAGCTACTTACCCGAGTCTATGTATAAGAGGTAGGTCAAAACGCTTCCACGAGGGAGGAATCATTCAGTGAAGCAGGTTTGTGCATTCACTCAGGTCAATATCTTCTGTAGGCTTCCCGGGTTAGACTTACAGTAGACCAGTCTTGACTGATCGTATATCACTTAACCCTTTCGTTTATGTCTGTAGGCTTGGGTGGCTCCGCGAGTCCGGCCTTGTGAGTCTGTGGACGGAGCGTATGTTTCCGGACTGGGGACGCTGTGCGCAACGACGAAGAAGCTTTCAAGCACTGGGATTTAAGGACGTGTACGCTACCCTCGTGTCGGCGGCACTGCTGGCCTCCGTGATGCCTGCTCTAGTTCTGGTGGCCGAAATACGCCTGGCACACCGGAAGCCGCCGACTACTCTCCGGCGGGCGAAACTCCGTCAATTATGGACGTAGCTCACTCACGGAGAGGCACACGTTCAAAAGCTGCGCGCTGATGGGCTGCAACGGGTACAAGTGGTCAGGCCTTTAAGGTCTGACCACACGTACGCGTCAGCGCGTGACGTGGACACTCAGCGCCCCGCCCCTTTGCTGTGAAGAGATAGTGCGTGGCAATATAAGGGGAGATGGTGGGCGCTTACCCAAAGCTATACGTCTTCTCTATATGAAGAGGGCGCGGTATCTAATCTAAGAGTCACGTGTGACGTGCTTCATCGCGTACGAGGGGTCAGGCATTTACATGTGATATGCGTAAAGGCCTCGACACACGTTCCCGTTTCAGCGCGTCAGCGCGTGGTTTTTCAGCGACACCACGCTTTCTTCCTATAAAGAGAGATGGCGCACGACTGCGCGAACTGTAGAATGCCTTGATGCTCACTATTCCGCTCAGAGTGAATACATCTACGGTGGCCGCCATTATCACTCCCGCTGAATACAGGATTTGTTCTGGCGCGTAGTGACCCACTAGCTTAACGCGAATGATTGTATCCCTGACGAACTCAACATATAAAAAAATAGCTGAAGAAAACCGGAACGTGAGCACTATAGTTTGGCGAAGACGCTTCAGGCACTACACTGGAGGATGGAGCCGCACAAAAGAATCAGCATCATTACCGGGGCGCTCGCATCGAGGCACCCTACGAAGTTGCGCGTCTTCCGTCTCCTTATGAAAGAGGGCGCGGCGCAGCGTTCAAAGACACACGCTGACGCGCTGCAACGAATGCTTCTGGTAAGGCCTTAAGGTTTAGCACGAAGCTTCACATAACAAGGAAAACACGCATATATGCCTCATAGCAGCCGTGAATGGCTCTTCGAGAATCAGATTGCGGTCGCTTTAGCAGTCACTATAGCTGTGCTTAGTAGCTGTGAGCAATAACTGTTTATGGTAGTTGCACTAATAAATACCAAATGGAAAGTATATCTATGCATGGTAGCGAACCTTTGCTACAACTTGCGCCTAAGCCTTACGGACAATCTAGACAAGCATAATGCCACGAAGAGACTAAAAACTACCAACAGATGTATGCTTGTAATTACTAAACTTCTCAGCACAAAAACTTTCGACAACTAACTCAAGAGACGAGGACGAGCGCAGACTATCAAGTAATTTATTACTACTACGAGGCACATATATATGTTACAAAAAAGACAATATGATCACTTGCTTAGGCAGAAAAAAATGCGAAAAACAAAAAATAAGCAAAAACAAAAAGTCAAAAGAGACTGCAAGAATTTACGTACTCACCCCGGACCCTCACGTGACAAATTTGAAAACGCCATTTTTTTTCAAATAACGCTACGGCTGGTTTGCTGATGCAGCTGCCTCGTACGATTGCTGCAGCTTCAATTACAAGTTTTGTTCCTTCGTTATGATGGGACGCGAGAACCCTTCTCTTTTCGAACAATGTCTGGCACGCACATTCGAAACAATGAGCGGCCAAAAACTCTCCCGCTCTGCGCTTCTTACTTTCTGGCATTGTTCCTGAAGTCTGACATTAAAACAACTCCCTGACTGACCTACGTATTTAAGTCCACAAGATAGAAGTACACCATAAAAAATACCTGTCGCAGTCTTGTAATTCCTGTTGCATACCAATTTTGGTATCGATACTATTATTGAAACGGCCTGGGGAGCTAAAAGTTGCAGGTGCCTAGATAGATAGATAGATAGATAGATAGATAGATAGATAGATAGATAGATAGATAGATAGATAGATAGATAGATAGATAGATAGATAGATAGATAGATAGATAGATACGCTCAATGTCGCTAAAGCTCGCTAAGAAACGCTCCACATTTAAAACTACTTCATATGATTTCCGTCGTGAGGCGCTGCTTTAGGTGTTTTCTTTCCCATCACCTCAAATTGCACACGAAGGCTAGGCGATGAATGAAAGCAGCAAAGGGCTAGAAGAGAGGGCTGTGAATAACTGGATGGAGTGCATTTTGCTGGCAATGACAAAATAGAGATGGCACTGATGGCGTTATCATCAGCTTGACGGCGCCAACTACAGGGCGAAGGGCTTGTCCACGCTCCGCCAATGAACTTTGTCGTGTGCTTGTTGATGACACGTTGTACCAACGAACTTTTTTATCTCATTTGCACGCCTAACTTTCTGCACACCCCCGCCTTTCCCGTGTGTTTGCCTTCTCTTGGAGCCAAGTCAGTTATCTTTAATGACCCCTCGTAGTCCTGTCGTACGCGCTACGTGCCCGGCCTATGTGTGTTTCTTCTTCTCGATTTCAGCCATGATGTTCTGAACTACCGTTTGTTCCTTGACCCACTATGCTCATTTTCTGTGTCTTGAGGTTACGCCTATAATTTTTCTTTTCATCGCGCACTGCGCCATCCTGAAATGACCTGGCGTTGAACGACAAGCGCACCCTAACGCAGCGTGGATTAAGGCACCGTGCACCTGTGTTGGGGACTAAAAAACGTTCCCGACACACCCAATAGAGATCCCAAATAGAGCTGATAGAGATCCAACACCCCCAATATAGCTGATAGACCCCCTTGAAAAACTTGGTGAAGCTGTAAATGAAACACTTGAAGAATGCGATATTGACGTCAGCCATGGTATTCTTGCCAAAGATAAGGCATATCCGCATATTGTTGTGTATTTTTACAAGCGGTTTAAATGAGGCGCTGTTCTGAAAAAAACGCGTAAAAACACTTGTCTGCTACCGACCTCACCCGCTCTGAAACACCGCCTATTTATGTACACGAACATCTTTGCGCGCAGCTATAAAAGCTGCTTGGAATGGCCGTGGCAAAAAATAAAGGAATAAGCTGGTAGTATGCGCGGACGAGGGATGAAAATATATTCGCCGGAAAACTCAAACATCCAGAGTGATGCAGATAACGAGCAGCATTGATGTTGAAAAGATCATTTAAAGCTTGCGGGACCTCAGCTGTGACGTCACATCAGTTTTGTTAGAACAGCCTAGCACCGGATGGAACGGCGAACATCGTCTTACTACGTGTCATAAAAAATAACGCTTCTTGCTTACATTAAAACGCTCGATCCGCCTGAAATAAAGAAGACGAAATAACAACATTGCTGAACTATTTCACTTTCAAAATTGGTGTGATTATGATCAATGAAACTTGGTACCAAGAAAATTCTGAAGTACTCCGCATGTACGGCTATCGGACTAACAACATACGAAATGGGAAGGCAGGAGGCGGTGTAATGTTGCTCGTGAAAGATTTAATTGATTGTGTCTTAATTAGCACTTTCTCTGCAATAAACGACAACTTTGAAATATTATATTTGCGATGCAGTATGAATGTTCTTTCTGTTGCATATTGTCTTCCAAAAGATAGTCATGAAAATTTTTTTTTGTTCTTTGTTAGGTTTTGAGGCCAGTGTGTTAACCAAAACGCTTTCAAATTGATTCATGACACTCAACCTCGTCATGCAAAGAACTGCTCTGTACTTTAGAAGTTAATGTGTTTACTAACCTCATTGAGCAACCTCTTTGTGTAAAACAAGGTACGTTCATGCTCATAAATGTATTTATCACAAACTCAGCAAATGCGTCGATCAGTTCAGGCGATTTTGAAACGCATGTCAGTGACCATATTCCCCTATATTTAGTTCTTAGCAACAAAATGCTCCAGTTAAAAGACGTCAGACCAATTTAGAATCCTTTCGACAGATAAATGAAGGCACGTTGGAGGTTTTTTATATTTTACTCTGCAAGGTATTTTGGGAAAATATTCTTACAACAAGAGATGCAGAAAAAACGTACAACATCTTCCTAGATATATTTACAACTATTTATAAAAATTGCTTACCATACAAAACTGTAGAGCAACCACGTAAAGCATGCAAACCGTGTAACACCGCGGAGTGTCTTAAAGCTTTATAACCAGAAAGCGTTCGTTATGAAGCATTTTTGGAAGCAAAGAACAAGGGCGATCTAGATACATTAAAAACACAGGAACAAGACAAATGGTCTTTTAAAAAAACCAAGACAGTGTATTTTTAAAAACCGTTCTCACGAGATACGAAACCAACACCGACAATCATTTGGAAAAAATGAACACACTCCTAAACCCCAGTGGCATTAGCGTGAATGGTACTGCTCATACGAGAGGGGACGTAACTCTAGCTTTTATTGATTATTTCACATCGGTAACAAATAGCCATCATGACCACATGTTTCTCAACTTTGTGGGCCCACCAATACAGGGAAAGTCATTTTTATTTCCAGAGACTGCAGATGAGCTCGTGTCTACACTCATATCTCTAAACAACACTACCTATAGTGATGTAGATGGCCTGCATATTCGGCTACTTGAATACGTTGCCGCTATCATAGCCCCTGTATTAGAGCACGTCATTATTCAAGTATGCGGCCAGTTACTCATGCGGCCAGTTCCCTCGCCGCCTTCAAGTCACCAAAATTCTTGCAATTTTCAAAGGTGGTAATAAATCAAGACACGTGTAATTACAGGCATACCTCAATACTGTCAATATTCTCCAAGGTTGTAGAGAGACTAATAGACGTACGAATGTCTTCATTCCTAAAAAAACAACACATCATGACAACTTAACAATTTGGGTTTACAAAAAGAAACTTTCAACAGGTGTGCTTCACTAATGCAAAAAGAAATAATCCTTGATGCCTTTGAACATGAGTGGTACGCGCTTGGAGTTTTTATCGACTATTCGAAGGCATTTGATCGCATAAATCTCGTCACACTTTTAAAATGCTAGAACATTACGATTTCAGAGGTTTTTTTTGTCTCTGTATCAAGGTCGCACCTACGGTACCGCCAGCAATTGATTGATATGTGGGGTTTAACGTCCCAAACCACCATATGATTATGAAAGACGCCGTAGTGGAGGACTCCGGAAACTTCGACAACCTGGTGTTCTTTAACGTGCACCCAAATCTGAGCACACGGGCCTGCAACATTTACGCCTCCATCGGAAATACAGCCGCCGCAGCTGGGATTCGATCCCGCGGCCTGAGGGTGGGCAGGTGAGTACCTTAGCCACTAGACCACCGCGGTGGGGGTACCGGCAGCAAAGCGTGCATATTAACAACTCGCACTCAGGTTGGCCCCCACTCTTCAACCTATGTACGAATGAACTTGTCAGTATTGACATAAATTCATCGTTTGTTATTGATGAAGACTGCAGAAGCCTATTTTTGACACCTCACAGTCTCCCTCTGCTTGCGAAAAAAGAAAATGAGGTGCTCACTATATTGAATATTTGGAGTCAGGTCAATTTTTTAACTATAAACGTTTCAAAGATGAAAGCAGTTCTTTTTAGCCCTAAAAATAGGACAATTATTTTGAATAATATCCTGCACCTCGGTTTCTCAGTAATAGAACTGGTACTAGTAATAAAAATTTTGGGTGTTCTTTTTAATAAACATGCAGTGAAACGCACGCATTAATGTTGTGTGCTCGAAACTTTCACAAGCAGTAGGTGTTCTAACACGCCTTCATTTTTTTTTACCGAAGCACATCAAATTGCTTTTATACAATTATCTTTTTCTCATCCACATTAACATATGGATATATGACGTGGACCCCATCATTACCGAACTTGTTCAATGTACTTCTATTGAAAAAATATCACGCATACCAGAAGAATAATGACGCTTTTATAGAAAAACTAGCCACCCTAACTCGATTTGTAGAAACATTAGGCACCACAAAGCAGTCACACGTTGAACATCCCCTACACTCACACAAATTTCGGCTGCTAAATGCTTATGCTGTTGCTCTTAACTTCTTTACTAATGTGATAAAATAAACAATTAAATAGGCCTCCGTAACTCGTCAAGTAAGTGCGATTTCTGTCCTAATAATTTTAGTTCTGTCATCTAAATGCAAACTAAGAAGTTACCAATAGCCCGTAGCTATGTTTATAAGTCTTTCCTCAATAGCACATAATTAGTTGCCCAATGTTGTTTTTGTCTTGTATAATTTTGTGAACAGGGCGTTGACCTTTGTCAAGCCGTTAGAGGCTTTTTATAACCTCTATATATTATCCTTCTACGTTTTTCGACGTTCACTTGGAGTCTGAACCAGGCCGCATCACACTTGAACTTTATTGGACGCATGACGACAACCGGGAAAACTTGCCTACAGAGGTTGTGTGACTTCGAGTGCAATAGCGAAGATGCACCATTGCAAGCTCGAGTATCACGGACAATGTCCAGCCATGGCGAAGCCAACTTGTCCTTGCATTGAGACAGGACAAGTTCTTCTGTGATGATTACTAGCTTCAATCAGTACAGCGAGAAATGGAGGCGAATGCAGGCGTTTGCAAAGCGCCTCAATCTCTGTATATTACTTAAACTCGAACTGTTTTTTAGCTTTAGGTATTCAATTACTATGCATCATTTGGCGTTTAAAAGTGGTATGCTTAGCATGGCTTTGATCGTGAAGACTGCCGATTGCGCGTTCAGTGGCCCCCTGCAGCGCTCATTACTGCCTCGATATGTTTACTAAAAAATAAAGCACAAATTATACAAGCTGGAGAGCAAGAATTCATTACTACACGGAAGCAAAAAAAATAGAGAAGAATAATGATGCAAATTCTAATGCGGAGGGATATGTGTGTTGCGCACGAAAATTATACGAGATGATTCATTTATCTGTGCGCACAAAAAAGCGCCGAGCAGTTTGTTAATGCTTCCCAGCTTCAATGTTCTTGAATAATGAATTCTGATATCGGACTAACATTCAGAACGACTGTGAGGAACGTGGTCATTTGTGTTGTCTTTGCTTCTTTCTGGTGTTGTTCTTTGCGTGCCTTTGAGAATAAATACTTACCATTGAGCTCAGCTTTCCGCTTTTCTAAACGAATATCGAATTGTCGTTTTTATCGGTGAGCAGGGCAAAGGAACTGTTCATTTTGTTTGTGTGTTTCTCCACTGCTTAAATGAGCGCAGGTTCTCGCAGAATTGTTGGAAGGATGAAAGTATACAGATTTTGTTACGACATTACCTGCGTCTAAGCGGGCTATATTTTTGTCGAGCACTGTAAGAATAGGTTTTATGGACGTTACAAAACACAGACCTTGCTTCCGTGAGGAAGAGAAGGAGGATGACACATTTCCACGTATAACTGGTCACGTGAGGAGGGCACGGGGTCGAGAAAGAAGGTGTTGGGCCCCCAGGCTACTCTAGGTGGCTGAATGTCGTTGTGCTTCAGTGACTCGTAGGGCATAGCATTCGAGCCGCAATTAGCATTCTGTTCGTAGGCTGCACAGACACTTCTCTCATTGCTCTTCTTCCTCAGCCTCCGCAAAGGATACGGGAAGAGGGCGTTGAGCGTGTTACTATTGATATGTGGGGTTCAATGTCACAAAACTACCATATGAATATGAGAGGTGCCGTGGTGGAGGGCTCCGGAAATTTCAACCTCCTGGGATTTTTAACGTGCACCCAAATATGAGCAAACGGCCCTGCAGCATTGCCGCTCTATCGAGAATGCAGCCGCCGGAGCCGGGGTTCGATCCCGCAACCTGCAGGTTAGCATCCGAGTACCTTTGCCACTAGGCCACTGCGGCGGAGCCACTACGCACTCCTTTAGTGCGACTAAATTTATATTTTGCTTCATGCGTGCTGGTCCAGGATACTAAAAGCAAAAAAAAAATAAATAAAGCGATCGCATATTACTCGCAAAGCAGGAACCAAGTAAGGCCTAAAATGCCGGCTATGATCCTATTCTACCAATGATCATACAAATATTGATGAAACAAGCGTGAACGGAGGCTCTGCAAAAGTGTAGAAAATTACGTAGGTTGGTTTAAGGACATTCTTGGAAACCTTTTGGCGAGCGCACAGAGGCAAGAAAAGAAAAAAAAAAGCCACGAGCCCTGCGCTGAACTCCCAGCACTGTCACAGTGAAAGCTAGAAGTGCGGCCTTTAGGAGCCTTTTTTAACATTCTCTGGGTGGCTGGTGGAAGCCCTACTGCAGAGTAACCACTACGCCGTTAATTATTGTGTTGTAAGCAATAATTGATTGCTATGTGTGGTTTAACGTCCCAAAACCACCATATGATTCTTAGATATGCCGTAGCGGAAACTCTGGAAATTTTGGTCACCTGGTGTTCTCTAACGTGCACCCAAATCTGATTGTGTAGTAGGCAGGCATTCAATATGCCATACTTCGTCAGCTTTTGGAGGAGCGTGGTACCTGCTGCGCGCACGCAAGCAACTTCATTCAATTTTTGTGTGTTGTGGCTGATGACGAAGAAGAATTTTTTCCAGAAGCTTTCGTAATCCCCACAATCCCCCACAGTGGGTATGAACCACAGTTATTAGGTGAACAAATACAAGCTTTTTTAAAAGGTTTGAGCATTCGGTGACCCACTTATTGCGCAATTTGCATTATCTGACACCTGGTTGTTCCTTTGCTAACCTTTAATGCTTTATTACTCATAATAACACGATTCCTTTTTCCGACATCAAGGCTGCCTAAGGTCAGTTTGCGAGGGAGATCAAAGCACCTGAATTACTCAATGGTAGAATGCTGGGCTGGCCCGCAGGTTCGAATGACTATGCGTTCTTGGTGTTTATTTTTTTATTTACTGTCCTATTACTCTTGTATCGCGCGATAGCGGTAACGGACACCGCCGGCGGTGGCGGTGGGCAACTACGATGCGCCCGTGATGCGTGTACTAATTTCACAACAGCTTTCGCTGTACAAACAAAAACCAAATTAACGATAACAAACTATGATACTAATTTTATTAAGTGGTATCTACAACGTGCAGAAGAAACTTAAAGTCAAGTATGGCGAAGAAAGGTGACCTACTTGTCAGTGCAATCGATAGGCTGCTAACGCATTTATCAGAACACGTTCTGATATGAAACGCTTCTGCTATTTTCCGAGTTACCTTGTCTTTGTGCTAAAACAAAATGTTCGTGTCACACCAAAGGGGATAACATTGCAGCTGCTGCAATGCTGGGCTAGGTGGAAGTTATTGCTGTTTGCCAAAGATTTCAAAGCTTCATTAAGGGAAGCGTTGCAGCACCGGCCAGTCTAACCTATATATACTCGACCGTAACTTAGGGCAATAAATAAACTACCCGTCCTACACATCACAAACTTTCCACTTCCTTTTACAAAAGAAACACACTTCTTAGCCAAATTTTCGACCACGTCACGACAGATGCCTTGAACTTTGTTAGATGCACTAAAAACAACCTCTACAGCGAAATGATGTGCTATATGCTTGAGCTCATGTGAATACCGATAAATGTAGGCTAAAAGAGTAAAGCGTTTTCGTTGTGTGTCTTTTATTGCCGACATGTTCTCTGGTCCACCCTTATTGCAGAACACACGTCTGCGATAAAAAAGACACGCCTGCCATGAAACACACATAGTGAAAATGTTTTGCTGGTTTACTTTATATTCATCGGTTTTCACATGAGCTCAAGCATATAGCCAATAGTTTCACTGTAGCCAATGGTTTCGCTGTGTGGGCTGTTTTTAGTGCACCTAATAAATTTCAACGCGTTTGCTATGGGGTGGACAAAACACTTGACTAAATTACGAAAAAAAACGTTTTAACCTTGCAGAAGGAAATAAAAAGTTCTAAACGTGCAGGACAGAGGTAGTTTATTTATAGCCCTTAAGTTGCGGTCGTGTATATATAGGTCAGACTGGCCGGTGCATTGACGCTTGCCTTGATGAAGCTCTGAACTCTTTAGAAAACAGCAATCACTCCCTCCTAGCCGAGCATTGCAGCAGCTGCCAATCTTATCCTGTATGGTGTGACTCGAAAATTTTGTTTTAGCACAAAAACAAGCTAACTCGGGAATCAGTAGAAGCGTTTCACATCACAAGGTGTGCGGATAAATGCGTAAGTAGCCTATCTATTGTACTAACTGACAAGAAGTTCAACTTTGTGAGCCATACTCGACTTTCACATTCCTCTGCACGTTGTAGATACCACTCATGTAAAAAAAAAATCCGCCATATCCACGAAGTGAATGATGATGAGTGGGCGAAGCTCCGGAGGTAAACCTGGTAAACCATGAATCCTCTGTACATTTTGCCCACTTGATTACATCGCTCCCCCTAGCGTACGTCGCCGCACTAAATCGAACGATTGCCTTCAACCAATGACACGCGCCATATGTGACATCATTCCTATTTTATAAGATCTCGCGTCTTTCATCAACTACAAGTACCGCTTTCTAATTTATAACATCTTGCATCTTTTCATCATCAGCTACAAGTACCACCATCTAGTAAACACTACAAGAACTAAACGAGAGGTGGCTACATACAGGAGACGGTACCGCCATCTAGTAAACACTGCAAGAACTAAACTAGAGGTGGCTACATACAGAGGACGGTACCGCCATCTAGTGAACACTGCAAGAACTAAACTAGATGTGGCTACATACAGCCTACAGGGGACGCACAGCCCACGCCCTAAGGAGCTTCGCCCCTAAAATTTGTATTATGGTGTGTTATCGTTTGTTTCCCTTTGCTTTTTCGTTTTCTTTATTTGCTTGTCTTTTACGCACGCGTGCTCTATAGCTACCTGATGATATACATTTCATGTATTTCTATCAATAAGCTGAGTTCTGAGTTCGCGTCCATTTGTTTTTTCGCCTTACGTTTTCCCGTCAACTATGTGCACACCGAAGAGTCTCCAAGTGTATTTTGTACTTGCAATAACTGCTGGCATGCCGTCTTCCCGCTTTCATCAGGAGCTGTCGGCTCAGTTTAAATAGAAATCTAAGTAGAGCAAACGGAAAGTCAAATCTTGGAGTTAGCTGGTAATCAATCAATCAATCAATCAATGTTTCTTTATTGGCATCAGAAATGTACATTGTGAGTAAGTATGCAGGAGGAGGATCCAAGGTAGTAAACCGCAGGCGGGACCTCCTATGTTAATACAATGAAAAAGCTAAAATACGAATAATGAAAGAGCAAGTCACAGAACATTTCGAACTTTTTTACAAACAAAGCAAGATATCGAAAATTAACTAAACGCAGCAGTTAAACGTTTATTAAAGACTGTTTCAATTTTCTCTTAAAAACTTGAATGTGCATTACGTCTTTCACATCATGTGATAAAGAATTCCATAATGAATTTGATGAAAAAACAATGCTCATTTTCCCATAATTAGTGCGAACTTTAGGTAATAACAGGTTATGGGCGACCGCGAATTTAGTATTATTGGAATTATCCAACAAGGTAATAGGAAATATGTCAATAGTGAGGGTGCGGTGGAAAATTTTGAAAAACAAAACACACACATTATGAACGTACATTTGGGAGATGGGTAATACGTCAAGCTGGCAAACAATCGCATGTGATGGCGCTTGACGTGAAGCGAAAGTTATGCGTCAAATCACTTGATTTTGCAATACCTTTAACGACCAAATGTGCACCGAATATGAATTACCCCATGATGTGATTGAATAACTGAGATGACTGTGTATGAATGCATAATACAATGTGTTAGTTGGGAGGCGGCCACGCCGCTCCAGCACTAAACGTGACAGTCGGACCATGCCAACAGAAAAGAACAGCCAGTTTTATTCACACTCGTGAATATATATAGGAAAGTAAGGGGGAGAGGGAAGGGGGATAAGATTGTGCACATGCGCACTTGAGAGCTTGGGTCGCGTCGTTCAATGGGTTACAGCATTTCTTCTCCCTTAGTAGCCAAAACGCACGACCGGTTTCTTGGCTCGTGTGGAGCGACGTAGTACGTATGGTTGAGATTCTGCGGTACTCTGAGAGGTAGCCGGCGCCGTTGTTTCTAGTCGTACCGGCCCTGGGGAAACCGGTGTAGATGGCCTCGTCATGTCGTCGGCTGCTGGCGTTTCATCTGGGCTCCGCTTGCGAACTTGATCCACGTGGCGGCGGACAAGGCCATCCACAGTCTTTACCTCCAGGAGGCGAGTGCCACGCGTAGCCTCCACTGTGCCTGGGAACCACTTGTCTCCGGCGCCGTAATTTCGCACGTACACGTAGTCTCCCGGTGCGAAATTCCAGCCTGGGTCACTCGCAGCTTTGGCAGGATAGACTCTGGAAGGAAAAGACATCTCCATTCTTGTGCGCAGACGGTATCCTAATAGCCTCTCCGAGGGAGAAGGACCCTCCTGGTGTGGTGCGTTCCGATAATTGCACAATACACGTGCCAGTGAGGTGAGGAGGCAAGTGCCGCCTATCTTCTTCAAGCCATCTTTGATAGTGCGCACGGCTCGCTCTGCTAGTCCATTACTCTGGGGGTGATAGGGAGGTGTTCGAATATGCGCAATGCCATTGCGCTCCATGAACTGCTCGAACTCTCGTGCCGTGAATGGCGTCCCGTTGTCAGAAACCACCGTGCGCGGTATACCAAAACGGCTAAATATCGTTCTGAGGGCCTCGACTGTGCTATGCGAGTTGGCCTGCGACACGGGAAGCGCCTCAATCCACTTGGTGTGCGCGTCGACAACGATGAGTAACATTTTCCCTTTTACTGGTCCCGCATAGTCCACATGTAACCGCGACCACCTTTCGTGCGTCTCGGGCCAATTTACTGGTTCTTTTGCCTGAGCCATCGGCAACGCTTGCACACAGTTTTGGCATGTCGCCGCAACGCGCTCGATGTCTTGCTCTACGCCGGGCCACCAAAATAACGATCTGGCCTTCGCCTTCATGGTGGAAATTCCTTGGTGGGCTTCATGCAGTAGCCTTAGCAACTTCCCGCGTGCTGCTGTCGGCACTACAAAGCGATGGCCCCAGTAAAGAAGTTCTTCACTAACAGACAGCTCATGCCGCCTTTTGTAAAAATCGGCGATTTCTGTAGTTTCCGTGTCGAGTTTTTTCGGCCAACCTTCCCGGGTATACTTGCGTACCTGGAAAAGTACCTCATCCGCGACGGCGAGTGCCTGGAGTTCCTTCCATGGCAGGGCCGGCTGATCCCACTGGTCCAGGGTCAGAACTTGAGCTTCGTCCTCCTGGTCCACTTCTTCCTGCAACGGTTGGGGTAGACGGCTAAGAGCATCAGCATTGCACATGAGTTTACCCGGTCGATGTTGCAACCGATAACGGTAGGCACCAAGTATGATGGCCCAACGCTGAATGCGCGCAGCGGCCATAGCCGGCGTCTGACGATCCGCTCTTAGGAGACCCAACAGTGGTTGATGGTCGGTTAGAAGCGTGAACTGTCTGCCCAGCAGATAATCTCGGAATCGCGTGACGCCATAAACCAGAGCCAACGCCTCACGTTCAATCTGTGCATAATTCTTTTCTGCGGCAGTAAGCGTCCTGGATCGAAATCCAAGGGGCTGATACTGTCCTTCAATTCGGTGGAATAGTGCCGCTCCCACACCGTAGGGTGACGCGTCGCACTCCAGAAATAGCTCTCGTGCGGGATCGAAGTGAGTTAACACAGGCGCGGAACACAAAACGGCTTTTGCTTTTCGGAAGGCATCGTTTTCGCGCTCATCCCAAGACCATTTCGATTTCTTTTCCAGAAGAAGGTATAGGGGACTCAGGAGCGTGGACAGATTAGGCAAGAATTTATTGTAGAAAGTTAGCATGCCCAAAAAAGACCGCAATTCCGTGACATTGTGAGGAGTCGGTGCCAGCTTAATTGCTTCGATGTTCTTGTCTGACGGGTGCAACCCTGCCGCGTCAATTCTGTGTCCTAGATACGTAACTGACTCCTCACCTATTCGGCACTTGTCCGCGCGGAGCTTCACGCCGTACTCCCTGAACCGCTGCAAGACTGCTTGCAGGTTCGCAGTTGGCTTATCGTTCGCATCTGCTATCAGGACGTCGTCTAAGTACGCTTGAACCCCTGGGAGGCCTTGCAGCACCTGCTCAATTGTTCGTTGAAAAATCGCAGGGGCCGAGGCTATCCCAAACGGTAGCCTGTTATAACAAAAGAGGCCCTTGTGAGTGTTTATAACCGCTAACTTGCGCGAATCTTCGTCTAGAAGAATTTGGTTGTAGGCATCACGTAGATCCAAGATACTGAACTGCTGCCCTCCACGAAGCGTAGCGAAAATGTCGTCCACTACGGGTAGAGGATAACTTTCCATTTCACATACTGGGTTTAGAGTAACTTTGAAATCGCCACAGATGCGGACTGTTCCGTCACGTTTCAGCACTGGCACCACCGGGGTTGCCCATTCTGAATAGGAAACTGGCGTAATAATGCCTTCGGCCACGAGTCGATCTAACTCGGCGGACACTTTGTCTAGCAAAGAAAATGGAATTTTTCTTGCCTTACAGAACCTTGGGGTTGCTCCGTCCTTTATATGAAGCCGTGCTGGTGGTCCCTTGATGGCTCCCAGGCCCTCCGCAAAAAGGTCTGCGTACTGTTCCAGCACGGGTGCCGCTGTCCGACTCTCCAGCTTCCCGTCCGATGAGAGTGACGCGATGTGAAGAAGCGGTGCCCCTTGTGTCTCGAGCATCTGTAACAGGTCACGGCCGCAAAGGCTAGGACCTTCGCAGTCTAACACAACGAGATCGCAGTCAACTGTTGCAGACTTGTAGGAAGCTTGCATTTTGACAATGCCCCGCACTGGTATCTTCCCAAGATAGCATGACAGAGTTAATGCAGCTTTACAAAGCGGTGGCCACTTATGACGATTGGCTTCGTATATCGCTTTTGGCACTACGCAGACAGGTGAACCTGTGTCGATTATCATATTCAGTGGCACTCCGTTCCATGTAACCTGCTTGTGTAGGGGCGGAACCAGGCTTCCATTACCCTTCACTGACCATATTTGTAGTGCGTTACAATCGTTATCTTCACTTTCCGCTGAACACTCTGTTATCGCGAAGGTTCTGTTGGTGGTGGCTGTCCGGGAGCATACTCGCGCCAAGTGACCTTGTCGCCCACATTTGTAGCACCTGCGCCGTCGTAATGAGCATTCCCTGGCTTGATGTCCCTGTTTGCCACAGCAGCTGCAGTGCTGCGATAAGCTGCTCCGTTCGCTCCTGCTGATTTCGGGTTGCCTGCTACGCTGCACGTTGAACACCCCAACGGCGTCACCTTGCCCGGTCATCTGTTGCGACCCAAGCTCCGCGCTTTCGGCTGCTAGAGCTAGTGCTTCCGCTTCTGCCAGCGTCAAGTCCTTTTTGGCTAATAGTTGTTTCTGCAGGTTTTTCGAGCGCACTCCACAAACGATGCGGTCCCTCAGCATTCGCTCCAACATTGAAGAGAAGTTGCAGTTATGCGCTAGCTTGCGAATCTCGACGATAAACGCCTGCACGGACTCCCCTTCTTGTTGGTTTCGGTGAAAGAACTTGAAGCTTTCTGATATCTCGTTAGGGGACGGATCATAGTGCTCGTTCAAGGTTGAAACAACTTCTTCGTAACTCAGCGAGCTTGGTTTTCGCGGTGCGATTCTGCCGCAAAGGATTTCAACGGTCCTCGATCCTAACGCAGCCACCAACAAGGCCCTTTTCTTCGCGTCGTCCGTAACTTCGTTCGCTTCGAAGTAGGCGTCAATCTTAACGAGATACGCTTGCCACTTATCTGTCTCCTCTGCAAAATCCGGAGGCTTGAGGGCCATGGCTGCGGGCGGGCTGATGGGCGTCTTCGTCTTGGTCTCGCCGCTGGCGCCCGGCTTACACGTATCGGTGGGTATTCTCGTCGCCACTGTTAGTTGGGAGGCGGCCACGCCGCTCCAGCAGTAAACGTGACAGTCGGACCATGCCAACAGAAAAGAACAGCCAGTTTTATTCACACTCGTGAATATATATAGGAAAGTAAGGGGGAGAGGGAAGGGGGATAAGATTGTGCACATGCGCACTTGAGAGCTTGGGTCGCGTCGTTCAATGGGTTACAGCACAATGCCTTCAGAGTTTTAATGTTAAACACATTCGTGACTTGACCTATGCCCTGATACCGTACGAAATCTTTTTACAAACAGAATTGATATGTTGCTGAAATTTCCGATGTGTGTCTCTTATAACTCCTAAAAATGACGTACGATCACTTAAAGAAATAATAACTGAGTTCACATAAAGGTAAGGAATGAATGCTAGTTTTTGTTTGGTGAATGAAAAAGCATAAAACAGGTTTTGGAAGGATTAATCAACAATCTATTATAGTTGCACCAGTCAACAAGACATTTAGGGACAGCTTGAAGTCTTGACACGAGAGTCGCTAGATCCAAGTGATGAGAAAAGAGAGTCGTGTGATCAGCGTAAAGTAAATAAGAAGAATAGTTAAGGCAACGTGGTAAATCATTTATGAATAATAAAATAATAACGGACCCAAAATTGAACTTTGCGGAACACCTCTTGTAATGGGGTTGGGACTGGATGTAAAATTTTCGACCGAGACAACCTGAAACCTATTATGAAGAAAGCTCTGTAATACCGTTAATGCGGGACCAGTCATGCCATAGTACTGGAGTTTGCGAAATAGGATTAAATGATCAATACAGTCAAATGCTTTAGTAAAGTCGACGAAGACAGATCCTGTGATGTAACCATTATCAATGAATGATCTGATTTTGTCAGGGAAACAAGCAATTGCACTATCAGTAGAAAGACCAGCCCTAAAGCCAAACTGACAATGAGAAAGTATGTTAAATTTGCTTAAATATTTAGATATTCTTATTTCAATTAATTTTTCCAAAATTTTACTCAGGAAGGAAATAAAAGATATGGGCCTGTAATTGCACATGCTGAAGGAATCACCTTTAGCAGGTGGGGGTTGCGTGCCCGAAGCGGCCGCAACGGGAGCATTGCAGAGGCCGGGGCTGTCGGGGTCGAACTGGGCGCCTTTGCTTGTAAAGCAGGATATCCGGTGGGACAGTAGTCCCAGCGAAAGTGAGGTTGAGGCAGTTGCCTCTGCGTACACCGGACACGATGGGCACGGGTGAGGCAAGGTTGTCGGCGAGGTCCTCGAAGGGGATCGTTGGGTCCACTCCGAAAACCATGCCAACGCAGGTGTTGAGGTCGAGTTGTTTGGCTCGAACTTTCGTTGTACAAATCGTTCCGACCTCAAGTAGGGCAGTCAGATCGGTGTTGGGATGGCTGTCCACAGCAACAAGGTTGCGCCGGAAATTCACCCGCACTCGCTTGGTGGCTGGAAATCCCGAAAGGAAGGCGGCGATTGCATCCCTCGAAGCAGCCAGGAAGTTAGCCTTCTTCCCGACAGGCCGAAAGATGATGGTGGCCGCACATCCAATCGGAGGAAGGTCGTCAACAAGTTGAGGACCGTCAGAACGCGGGAGTGTTCTTGGGGACACGCCGCGCTCGCTGGAGCCAGACGCCTTTTGCTCGGCGGCCGGAGTGGTTAAAGGAGATGAGGGGTTGTTGCTGCTAGGGGGTATCCCTCGCAGATAGCCACGGCCTTGGCAGGAGACGAGCAAGATCCGGTATTCGCCTTCCCTTTGCTCGAAGTCGCGGAGACAGCAGCAGT
>WOVY01008154.1:0-14601 GCA_013436015.1 Rhipicephalus annulatus
TGCTTGCTTTTTTTCGCGTACGATCAAGAATCACCGCCTGTATCTTCTGGCAGAACTGAAGTAAAGTATTTTTCGGTGGACACCGCGGCAGACAGCAGAGTGCGTGCAATTCCAGCATCTGCTTGCTTTATTGCATACGAGCAAGAATAACCACCTGTATCTTCTGGCAGAATTGCAGTAAAGTATTTTTTCGGCGGACACCGTGGCAGACAGCAGAGTGCGTGTAATTCCAGCACGTGCTTGCTTTTTTGCGTACGAGCAAGAGTAACCACCTGTATCTTGTGGCACAACAGAAGTAAAGTATTTTTTGATGGACTCTCTGCGGCAGACAGCAGAGTGCGTGTAATTCCAGCATGTGCTTGCGTTTTCTTGCGTACGAGCAAGAATAACCGCATGTATCTTCTGGCAAACTGAAGTAAAGTATTTTTTCGGTGTACACCGCGGCAGATAGCGTGTGCGTGTAATTCCAGCATCATGTACTTGCTTTTCCTGCGAACGAGCAAGAATAACCGCCTGTGTGTTCTGGCACAATTGAAGTAAAGTATTTTTCGGTGGACACTGCGGCAATACAGCAGAGTGCGTGTAATTCCAGCATGTGCTTGCTTTTTTTTCGCGTACGATCAAGAATCACCACCTGTATCTTCTGCAAACGAAGTAAGTATTTTTCGGTGGAAACCGTGGCAGACAGCAGAGTGCGTGTAATTCCAGCATGTGCTTGCTTTTTTGGCATACGAGCAAGAATAACCGCCTGTATCTTCTGACAGAACGGAAATAAAGTATACTTCGGCAGACACAGCGGCAGACAGCAGAGTGTGTGTAATTACAGCATGTGCTTGTTTTTTTCGCGTACGAGCAAGAATCACGGCCTGCAGCTTTGGCAGAACTGAAGTAAAGTATTTTTCAGCGGACACCACGGCAGACAGCAGAGTTAGTGTAATTCCTGCATGTGCTTGCTTTTTGCGCAAAAGCAAGAATAACCGCCTGTATCTTCTGGCAGAACTGAAGTAAAGTATTCTAAGGTGGACACCGCGTCCGACAGCAGAGTGCGTGTAATTCCAGCATGTGCTTGTTTTTTTCGCGTACGAGCAAGAATCACCGCCTGTATCTTCTGGCAGAACTGAAGTAAAGTATTTTTCGACAGACACCGCGACAGACAGCAGAGTGCGTGTAATTCCAACATGTGCTTGCTTTTTTGCATACGAGCAAGAATAACCGCCTGTATCTTCTGGCAGAAGTGAAGTAAAGTATTTTTTTTCGCGTACCACCGCGGCAGATAGCAGTGTGAATGTAATTCCAGCATGTGCTTGCTTTTTTGCGAATGATCAAGAATAACCGCCTGTATCTTCAGCAGAACTTATGTAAAGTATATTTCGGCGGAAACCGCGGCAGACAGCAGAGTGCTTGTATTTCCAACGCGTGGTTGCTTTTTTTTTGCGTATGAGCAAGAACAACCGCCTGTATCTTCTGGGCAGAATTGAAGTAATGTATTTTTTGGCGAACACCATGGCAGATAGCCAAGTTAGTGTAATTCCAGCTTTGCTTTTTTGCGTACTAGCAAGAATAACCGCCTGTATCTTCTGACAGAACGGAAATAAAGTATCTTTCGGCAGACACCGCGGCAGACAGCAGAGTGCGTGTAATTACAGCATGTGCTTGTTTTTTTCGCGTACGAGCAAGAATCACGACCTGCATCTTCTGGCAGAACTGAAGTAATGTATTTTTCGGCGGACACCACGGCAGACAGCAGAGTTAGTGTAATTCCTGCCTGTGCTTGCTTTTTTGCGCAAAAGCAAAGAATAACCGCCTGTATCTTCTGGCAGAAACTGAAGTAAAGTATTCTAAGGTGGACACCGCGTCCGACAGCAGAGTGCGTGTAATTCCAGCATGCGCTTGCTTTTTTGCATACGAGAAAGAATAACCGGCTGTATCTTCTGGCAGAAGTGAAGTAAAGTACTTTTTCGTGTACACCGTGGAAGATAGCAGTGTGAATGTAATTCCACCGTGTGCTTTGCTTTTTTGCGAATGAGCAAGAATAACCGCCTGTATCTTCAGGCAGAACTGATGTAAGTATATTTCGGCGGAAACCGCGGCAGACAGCAGAGTGCGTGTATTTCCAACGCGTGGTTGCTTTTTTTGCGTATGAGCAAGAACAACCGCCTGTATCTTCTGGCAGAATTGAAGTAATGTATTTTTCGGCGAACACCATGGCAGACAGCTGAGTTAGGTATATCCAGCTTGCTTTTTTGCGTACGAGCAAGAACAACCGCCTGTATCTTGTGGCACCGCGAAAGTAAAGTATTTTCGGTGGACACCATGGCAGTTAGCAAAGTGCGTGCAATTCCAGCATATGCTTGCTTTTTTGCGTACGAGGAATAATAAGCACCTGTGTCTTCTGGCAGAACTGAAGTAAAAAAAATTGCCCGCAGCTTCCCTCGGGGGAACACTGAGGAGGATGCGGATCCTATAATTGGTTAACGGGGTGTTAAATTGCGACTTACTTGGGTCGATGGCTAAATTGGTTAACGTGGTTGTAGGAGGGGGTGTTAATGAGTGAACACGTACACACGTATGCGAAAGGACGGCGCTGGTCGAAGGGACGTCGATCATTGTGTTTGTGGATTCGTTGGATTCATTTCACCGCGACCTTGGGCGTCGACCGCGCCGTACAAACCAACCGACGAGCGGCAACTGAGCGAGCGAGCGCCGACCTTGAGTATATATACAGCGCGACAGCGCATGCACTGTCAACTGTGAATGTTCTCGAAGGAGAAGCGCGCGCGCGGCACAAGATGGCGACGGCGCGACGGCGCATGCGCTGTCAGCTGTCGAATGTTCTCGAAGGAGAAGCGCGCGCGGCACAGATGGGTGGCGACGGCGCGACGTCGCATGCGCGCGCGTCAGCTGTCGAATGTTCGAGAAGCGGTGCGGACGGCGCACTACAAGGCGCGAGTATAAGATGCTTCCGCATCTAATGTTTTTCAACGGACACCGCAGCAGACAGCAGAGTGCGTGTATTTCCAACACGTGGTTACTTTTTGCGTATGAGCAAGACTAACCACCTGTAACTTCTGACAGAACGGAAATAAAGTACTTGCCGGCAGACACCGCGGCAGACAGCAGAGTGCGTGTAAATACAGCGTGTTCTTGTTTTTTGCATACGAGCAAGAATCACGGCCTGTATCGTCTGGCAGAACTGATGTAAAGTATTTTTCAACGGACACCGCGGCAGACAGCAGAGTGTGTGTAATTCCAGCATGTGCTTGCTTTTTTTGCGTACGAGCAAGAATCACGGCCTGCGTCTTCTGGCAGAACTGAAGAAAAGTATTTTTCGGCGGGACACCACAGCAGACAGCAGAGCTGGTGTAATTCCGGCATGTGCTTGCTTTTTTGCGTACGAGCAAGAATAACCGCCTGTATCTTCCTGCAGAAATGAAGTAAAGTATTGTACGGCGGACACCGTGCAGACCACAGAGTTCGTGTAATTTCAACATGTGCTTGTTTTTTTCGCGTACGAGCAAGAATAACCGCCTGTGTCTTGTGGCACCACGAAAGTAAAGTATTTTTCGGTGGACACCACGGCAGCTAGCAGAGTGCGTGTAATTCCAGCATGTGCTTGCTTTTTTTTCGTGCGAAGAATAATAACCGCCTGTATCTTCTGGCAGAATTGAAGTAAAGTATTTTTTGGCAGAAACTGTGGCAGACAGCAGAGTGCGTGTATTTCCAACACGTGGTTGCTTTTTTTGCGTATGAGCAAGAATAACCGCCCGTATCTTCTGGCAGAACTGAAGTAAAGTATTTTGCGGCGGGGTACCACGGCAGACAGCAGAGTTAGTGTAGTTCCAGCATGTGCTTGCTTTTTTGCGTACGAGCCAGAATCACCGCCTGTATCTTCTGGCAGAAGTGAAGTAAAGTATTTTTCGGCAGACACCGCGACACACAGCAGAGTGCGTGTTTTCCAGCATGTGCTCGCTTTTTGCGTACGAGCAAGAATAACCGCCTGTATCTTGTGGCACAACTGAAGTAAAGTATTTTTCGGTGGACACTGCGGCATACAGCAGAGTGCGGTAATCCAGCATGTGCTTGCTTTTTTTCGCGTACGATCAAGAATCACCGCCTGTATCTTCTGGCAGAACTGAAGTAAAGTATTTTTCGGTGGACACCGCGGCAGACAGCAGAGGTGCGTGTAATTCCAGCATCTGCTTGCTTTATTGCATACGAGCAAGAATAACCACCTGTATCTTCTGGCAGAATTGCAGTAAAGTATTTTTCGGCGGACACATTGGCAGACAGCAGAGTGCGTGTAATTCCAGCACGTGCTTGCTTTTTGCGTACGAGCAAGAGTAACCGCCTGTATCTTGTGGCACAACAGAAGTAAAGTATTTTTTGATGGACTCTGCGGCAGACAGCAGAGTGCGTGTAATTCCAGCATGTGCTTGCGTTTTCTTGCGTACGAGCAAGAATAACCGCATGAATCTTCTGGCAGAACTGAAGTAAAGTATTTTTCGGTGTACACCGCGGCAGATAGCAGTGTGCGTGTAATTCCAGCATGTATTTGCTTTTTCTGCGAACGAGCAAGAATAACCGCCTGTGTCTTCTGGCACAACTGAAGTAAAGTATTTTTCGGTGGACACTGCGGCATACAGCAGAGTGCGTGTAATTCCAGCATGTGCTTGCTTTTTTTCGCGTACGATCAAGAATCACCGCCTGTATCTTCTGCAAACTGAAGTAAAGTATTTTTCGTTGGAAACCGTGGCAGACAGCAGAGTGCGTGTAATTCCAGCATGTGCTTGCTTTTTTGCATACGAGCAAGAATAACCGCCTGTATCTTCTGACAGAACAGAAATAAAGTATATTTCGGCCGACTCAGCGGCAGACAGCAGAGTGCGTTTAATTACAGCATGTGCTTGTTTTTTTTCGCGTACGAGCAAGAATCACGGCCTGCATCTTCTGGCAGAAATGAAGTAAAGTATTTTTCGGCGGACACCACGGCAGACAGCAGAGTTAGTGTAATTCCTGCATGTGCTTGCTTTTTTGCGCAAAAGCAAGAATAACCGCCTGTATCTTCTGGCAGAACTGAAGTAAAGTATTCTAAGGTGGACACCGCGTCCGACAGCAGAGTGCGTGTAATTCCAGCATGTGCTTGTTTTTTCGCGTACGAGCAAGAATCACCGCCTGTATCTCCTGGCAGAACTGAAGTAAAGTATTTTTCGACAGACAACCGCGACAGACAGCAGAGTGCGTTTAATTCCAACATGTGCTTGCTTTTTTGCATACGAGCAAGAGTAACCGCCTGTATCTTCTGGCAGAAGTGAAGTAAAGTATTTTTTCGTACACCGCGGCAGATAGCAGTGTGAATGTAATTCCAGCATGTGCTTGCTTTTTTGCGAACGATCAAGAATAACCGCCTGTATCTTCAGGCAGAACTGATGTAAAGTATAGTTCGGCGGAAACCGCGGCAGACAGCAGAGTGCGTGTATTTCCAACGCGTGGTTGCTTTTTTTGCGTATGAGCAAGAACAACCGCCTGTATCTTCTGGCAGAATTGAAGTAATGTATTTTTTGGCGAACACCATGGCAGACAGCCAAGTTAGTGTAATTCGAGCTCGCTTTTTTGCGTACTAGCAAGAATACCAGCCTGTATCTTCTGGCAGAATTGCAGTAAAGTATTTTTCGGCGGACACCGTGGCAGACAGCAGAGTGCGTGTAATTCCAGCACGTGCTTGCTTTTTTGCGTAAGAGCAAGAGTAACCGCCTGTATCTTGTGGCACAACAGAAGTAAAGTATTTTTTGATTGACTCTGCGGCAGACAGCAGAGTGCGTGTAATTCCAGCATGTGCTTGCGTTTTCTTGCGTACGAGCAAGAATAACCGCATGTATCTTCTGACAGAACTAAAGTAAAGTATTTTTCGGTGTACACCGCGGCAGATAGCAGTGTGCGTGTAATTCTAGCATGTACTTGCTTTTTCTGCGAACGAGCAAGAATAACCGCCTGTGTCTTCTGGCACAACTGAAGTAAAGTATTTTTCGGTGGACACTGCGGCATACAGCAGAGTGCGTGTAATTCCAGCATGTGCTTGCTTTTTGTCGCGTACGATCAAGAATCACCACCTGTATCTTCTGCAAACTGAAGTAAAGTATTTTTCGGTGGAAACCGTGGCAGACAGCAGAGTGCGTGTAATTCCTGCATGTGCTTGCTTTTTTGCGCAAAAGCAAGAATAACCGCCTGTATCTTTTGGCAGAACTGAAGTGAAGTATTCTAAGGTGGCCACCGCGTCCACCGCAGCAGACTGCGTGTAATTCCAGCATGTGCTTGTTTTTTTCGCGTACGAGCAAGAATCACCGCCTGTATCTTCTGGCAGAACTGAAGTAAAGTATTTTTCGACAAACACCGCGACAGACAGCAGAGTGCGTGTCATTCCAACATGTGCTTGCTTTTTTGCATACGAGCAAGAGTAACCGCCTGTATCTTCTGGCAGAGGTGAAGTAAAGTATTTTTTCGCGTACACCGCGGCAGATAGCAGTGTGAATGTAATTCCAGCATGTGCTTGCTTTTTTGCGAATGATCAAGAATAACCACCTGTATCTTCAGGCAGAACTGATGTAAAGTATATTTCGGCGGAAACCGCGGCAGACAGCAGAGTGCTTGTATTTCCAACGCGTGGTTGCTTTTTTTTGCGTATGAGCAAGAACAACCGCCTGTATCTTCTGGCAGAATTGAAGTAATGTATTTTTTGGCGAACACCATGGCAGACAGCCAAGTTAGTGTAATTCCAGCTTGCTTTTTTGCGTACTAGCAAGAATAACCGCCTGTATCTTCTGACAGAACGGAAATAAAGTATCTTTCGGCAGACACCGCGGCAGACAGCAGAGTGCGTGTAATTACAGCATGTGCTTGTTTTTTTCGCGTACGAGCAAGAATCACGACCTGCATCTTCTGGCAGAACTGAAGTAATGTATTTTTCGGCGGACACCACGGCAGACAGCAGAGTTAGTGTAATTCCTGCATGTGCTTGCTTTTTTTGCGCAAAAGCAAGAATAACCGCCTGTATCTTCTGGCAGAACTGAAGTAAAGTATTCTCAGGTGGACACCGCGTCCGACAGCAGAGTGCGTGTAATTCCAGCATGCGCTTGCTTTTTTGCATACGAGAAAGAATAACCGCCTGTATCTTCTGGCAGAAGTGAAGTAAAGTACTTTTTCGTGTACACCGTGGAAGATAGCAGTGTGAATGTAATTCCACCGTGTGCTTGCTTTTTTGCGAATGAGCAAGAATAACCGCCTGTATCTTCAGGCAGAACTGATGTAAAGTATATTTCGGCGGAAACCGCGGCAGACAGCAGAGTGCGTGTATTTCCAACGCGTGGTTGCTTTTTTTGCGTATGAGCAAGAACAACCGCCTGTATCTTCTGGCAGAATTGAAGTAATGTATTTTTCGGCGAACACCATGGCAGACAGCTGAGTTAGTGTATATCCAGCTTGCTTTTTTGCGTACGAGCAAGAACAACCGCCTGTATCTTGTGGCACCACGAAAGTAAAGTATTTTTCGGTGGACACCATGGCAGTTAGCAAAGTGCGTGCAATTCCAGCATATGCTTGCTTTTTTGCGTACGAGGAATAATAAGCACCTGTGTCTTCTGGCAGAACTGAAGTAAAAAAAATTGCCCGCAGCTTCCCTCGGGGGAACACTGAGGAGGATGCGGAGCATATAATTGGTTAACGGGGTGTTAAATTGCGACTTACTTGGGTCGATGGCTAAATTGGTTAACGTGGTTGTAGGAGGGGGGTGTTAAATGAGTGAACACGTACACACGTATGCGAAAGGACGGCGCTGGTCGAAGGGCGTCGATCATTGTGTTTGTGGATTCGTTGGAATTCATTTCACCGCGACCTTGGGCGTCGACGCGCCGTACAAACCAACCGACGAGCGGCAACTGAGCGAGCGAGCGCCGACCTTGAGTATATATACAGCGCGACAGCGCATGCACTGTCAGCTGTTGAATGTTCTCGAAGGAGAAGCGCGCGCGCGGCACAGATGGCGACGGCGCGACGGCGCATGCGCTGTCAGCTGTCGAATGTTCTCGAAGGAGAAGCGCACGCGGCACAGATGGTGGGCGACGGCGCGACGTCGCATGCGCGCGCGTCAGCTGTCGAATGTTCGAGAAGCGGTGCGGACGGCGCACTACAAGGCGCGAGTATAAGATGCTTCCGCATCTAATGTTTTCAACGGACACCGCAGCAGACAGCAGAGTGCGTGTATTTCCAACACGTGGTTACTTTTTGCGTATGAGCAAGACTAACCACCTGTAACTTCTGACAGAACGGAAATAAAGTACTTGCCGGCAGACACCGCGGCAGACAGCAGAGTGCGTGTAAATACAGCGTGTTCTTGTTTTTTGCATACGAGCAAGAATCACGGCCTGTATCGTCTGGCAGAACTGATGTAAAGTATTTTTCAACGGACACCGCGGCAGACAGCAGAGTGTGTGTAATTCCAGCATGTGCTTGCTTTTTTGCGTACGAGCAAGAATCACGGCCTGCATCTTCTGGCAGAACTGAAGAAAAGTATTTTTCGGCGGACACCACAGCAGACAGCAGAGCTGGTGTAATTCCGGCATGTGCTTGCTTTTTTGCGTACGAGCAAGAATAACCGCCTGTATCTTCTTGCAGAACTGAAGTAAAGTATTGTACGGCGGACACCGTGGCAGACCACAGAGTTCGTGTAATTTCAACATGTGCTTGTTTTTTTTCGCGTACGAGCAAGAATAACCGCCTGTGTCTTGTGGCACCACGAAAGTAAAGTATT
Organism: Rhipicephalus annulatus; assembly: GCA_013436015.1. Taxonomy (NCBI): domain Eukaryota; kingdom Metazoa; phylum Arthropoda; class Arachnida; order Ixodida; family Ixodidae; genus Rhipicephalus; species Rhipicephalus annulatus. The sequence goes on from WOVY01008154.1 coordinate 8,801, forward strand.
TTTCGGTGGACACCACGGCAGCTAGCAGAGTGCGTGTAATTCCAGCATGTGCTTGCTTTTTTTTCGTGCGAAGAATAATAACCGCCTGTATCTTCTGGCAGAATTGAAGTAAAGTATTTTTTGGCAGAAACTGTGGCAGACAGCAGAGTGCGTGTATTTCCAACACGTGGTTGCTTTTTTGCGTATGAGCAAGAATAACCGCCCGTATCTTCTGGCAGAACTGAAGTAAAGTATTTTGCGGCGGGTACCACGGCAGACAGCAGAGTTAGTGTAGTTTCCAGCATGTGCTTGCTTTTTTTGCGTACGAGCCAGAATCACCGCCTGTATCTTCTGGCAGAAGTGAAGTAAAGTATTTTTCGGCAGACACCGCGACACACAGCAGAGTGCGTGTTTTCCAGCATGTGCTCGCTTTTTTGCGTACGAGCAAGAATAACCGCCTGTATCTTGTGGCACAACTGAAGTAAAGTATTTTTCGGTGGACACTGCGGCATACAGCAGAGTGCGGTAATCCAGCATGTGCTTGCTTTTTTTCGCGTACGATCAAGAATCACCGCCTGTATCTTCTGGCAGAACTGAAGTAAAGTATTTTTCGGTGGACACCGCGGCAGACAGCAGAGTGCGTGTAATTCCAGCATCTGCTTGCTTTATTGCATACGAGCAAGAATAACCACCTGTATCTTCTGGCAGAATTGCAGTAAAGTATTTTTCGGCGGACACCGTGGCAGACAGCAGAGTGCGTGTAATTCCAGCACGTGCTTGCTTTTTGCGTACGAGCAAGAGTAACCGCCTGTATCTTGTGGCACAACAGAAGTAAAGTATTTTTTGATGGACTCTGCGACAGACAGCAGAGTGCGTGTAATTCCAGCATGTGCTTGCGTTTTCTTGCGTACGAGCAAGAATAACCGCATGTATCTTCTGGCAGAACTGAAGTAAAGTATTTTTCGGTGTACACCGCGGCAGATAGCAGTGTGCGTGTAATTCCAGCATGTATTTGCTTTTTCTGTGAACGAGCAAGAATAACCGCCTGTGTCTTCTGGCACAACTGAAGTAAAGTATTGTTCGGTGGACACTGCGGCATACAGCAGAGTGCGTGTAATTCCAGCATGTGCTTGCTTTTTTTCGCGTACGATCAAGAATCACCGCCTGTATCTTCTGCAAACTGAAAGTAAAGTATTTTTCGTTGGAAACCGTGGCAGGACAGCAGAGTGCGTGTAATTCCAGCATGTGCTTGCTTTTTTGCATACGAGCAAGAATAACCGCCTGTATCTTCTGACAGAACAAAAATAAAGTATATTTCGGGAGACACAGCGGCAGACAGCAGAGTGCGTGTAATTAACAGCATGTGCTTGTTTTTTTCGCGTACGAGCAGAATCACGGCCTGTATCGTCTGGCAGAACTGATGTAAAGTATTTTTCAACGGACACCGCGGCAGACAGCAGAGTGTGTGTAATTCCAGCATGTGCTTGCTTTTTTGCGTACGAGCAAGAATCACGGCCTGCATCTTCTGGCAGAACTGAAGAAAAGTATTTTTCGGCGGACACCACAGCAGACAGCAGAGCTGGTGTAATTCCGGCATGTGCTTGCTTTTTTGCGTACGAGCAAGAATAACCGCCTGTATCTTCTTGCAGAACTGAAGTAAGTATTGTACGGCGGACACCGTGGCAGACCACAGAGTTCGTGTAATTTCAACATGTGCTTGTTTTTTTCGCGTACGAGCAAGAATAACCGCCTGTGTCTTGTGGCACCACGAAAGTAAAGTATTTTTTGGTGGACACCACGGCAGCTAGCAGAGTGCGTGTAATTCCAGCATGTGCTTGCTTTTTTTTTCGTACGAAGAATAATAACCGCCTGTATCTTCTGGCAGAATTGAAGTAAAGTATTTTTTGGCAGAAACTGTGGCAGACAGCAGAGTGCGTGTATTTCCAACACGTGGTTGCTTTTTTGCGTATGAGCAAGAATTACCGCCCGTATCTTCTGGCAGAACTGAAGTAAAGTATTTTGCGGCGGGTACCACGGCAGACAGCAGAGTTAGTGTAGTTCCAGCATGTGCTTGCTTTTTTGCGTACGAGCCAGAATCACCGCCTGTATCTTCTGGCAGAAGTGAAGTAAAGTATTTTTCGGCAGACACCACGACACACAGCAGAGTGCGTGTTTTCCAGCATGTGCTCGCTTTTTTGCGTACGAGCAAGAATAACCGCCTGTATCTTGTGGCACAACTGAAGTAAAGTATTTTTCGGTGGACACTGCGGCATACAGCAGAGTGCGGTAATCCAGCATGTGGTTGCTTTTTTTCGCGTACGATCAAGAATCAGCGCCTGTATCTTCTGGCAGAACTGAAGTAAAGTATTTTTCGGTGGACACCGCGGCAGACAGCAGAGTGCGTGTAATTCCAGCATCTGCTTGCTTTATTGCATACGAGCAAGAATAACCACCTGTATCTTCTGGCAGAATTGCAGTAAAGTATTTTTCGGCGGACACCGTGGCAGACAGCAGAGTGCGTGTAATTCCAGCACGTGCTTGCTTTTTGCGTACGAGCAAGAGTAACCGCCTGTATCTTGTGGCACAACAGAAGTAAAGTATTTTTTGATGGACTCTGCGGCAGACAGCAGAGTGCGTGTAATTCCAGCATGTGCTTGCGTTTTCTTGCGTACGAGCAAGAATAACCGCATGTATCTTCTGGCAGAACTGAAGTAAAGTATTTTTCGGTGTACACCGCGGCAGATAGCAGTGTGCGTGTAATTCCAGCATGTACTTGCTTTTTCTGCGAACGAGCAAGAATAACCGCCTGTGTCTTCTGGCACAACTGAAGTAAAGTATTTTTCGGTGGACACTGCGGCATACAGCAGAGTGCGTGTAATTCCAGCATGTGCTTGCTTTTTTTCGCGTACGATCAAGAATCACCGCCTGTATCTTCTGCAAACTGAAGTAAAGTATTTTTCGTTGGAAACCGTGGCAGACAGCAGAGTGCGTGTAATTCCAGCATGTGCTTGCTTTTTTGCATACGAGCAAGAATAACCGCCTGTCTTCTGACAGAACAGAAATAAAGTATATTTCGGCAGACTCAGCGGCAGACAGCAGAGTGCGTGTAATTACAGCGTGTGCTTGTTTTTTTCGCGTACGAGCAAGAATCACGGCCTGCATCTTCTGGCAGAAATGAAGTGAAGTATTTTTCGGCGGACACCACGGCAGACAGCAGAGTTAGTGTAATTCCTGCATGTGCTTGCTTTTTTGCGCAAAAGCAAGAATAACCGCCTGTATCTTCTGGCAGAACTGAAGTAAAGTATTCTAAGGTGGACACCGCGTCCGACAGCAGAGTGCGTGTAATTCCAGCATGTGCTTGTTTTTTTCGCGTACGAGCAAGAATCACCGCCTGTATCTCCTGGCAGAACTGAAGTAAAGTATTTTTCGACAGACACCGCGACAGACAGCAGAGTGCGTGTAATTCCAACATGTGCTTGCTTTTTTGCATACGAGCAAGAGTAACCGCCTGTATCTTCTGGCAGAAGTGAAGTAAAGTATTTTTTCGTACACCGCGGCAGATAGCAGTGTGAATGTAATTCCAGCATGTGCTTGCTTTTTTGCGAACGATCAAGAATAACCGCCTGTAGCTTCAGGCAGAACTGATGTAAAGTATATTTCGGCGGAAAGCGCGGCAGACAGCAGAGTGCGTGTAATTCCAGCACGTGCTTGCTTTTTTGCGTAAGAGCAAGAGTAACCGCCTGTATCTTGTGGCACAACAGAAGTAAAGTATTTTTCGATGGACTCTGCGGCAGACAGCAGAGTGCGTGTAATTCCAGCATGTGCTTGCGTTTTCTTGCGTACGAGCAAGAATAACCGCATGTATCTTCTGACAGAACTAAAGTAAAGTATTTTTCGGTGTACACCGCGGCAGATAGCAGTGTGCGTGTAATTCTAGCATGTACTTGCTTTCTCTGCGAACGAGCAAGAATAACCGCCTGTGTCTTCTGGCACAACTGAAGTAAAGTATTTTTCGGTGGACACTGCGGCATACAGCAGAGTGCGTGTAATTCCAGCATGTGCTTGCTTTTTGTCGAGTACGATCAAGAATCACCGCCTGTATCTTCTGCAAACTGAAGTAAAGTATTTTTCGGTGGAAACCGTGGCAGACAGCAGAGTGCGTGTAATTCCTGCATGTGCTTGCTTTTTTGCGCAAAAGCAAGAATAACCGCCTGTATCTTCTGGCAGAACTGAAGTAAAGTATTCTAATGTGGACACCGCGTCCGACAGCAGACTGCGTGTAATTCCAGCATGTGCTTGTTTTTTCGCGTACGAGCAAGAATCACCGCCTGTATCTTCTGGCAGAAACTGAAGTAAAGTATTTTTTGACAAACACCGCGACAGACAGCAGAGTGCGTGTCATTCCACATGTGCTTGCTTTTTTGCATACGAGCAAAGAGTAACCGCCGTGTATCTTCTGGCAGAGGTGAAGTAAAGTATTTTTTCGCGTACACCGCGGCAGATAGCAGTGTGAATGTAATTCCAGCATGTGCTTGCTTTTTTGCGAATGATCAAGAATAACCGCCTGTATCTTCAGGCAGAACTGATGTAAAGTATATTTCGGCGGAAACCGTGGCAGACAGCAGAGTGCGTGTATTTCCAACGCGTGGTTGCTTTTTTTTGTGTTATGAGCAAGAACAAACCGCCTGTATCTTCTGGCAGAATGAAGTAATGTATTTTTTGGCGAACACCATGGCAGACAGCCAAGTTAGTGTAATTCCAGCTAGCTGCTTTTTTGCATACTAGCAAGAATAACCGCCTGTATCTTCTTGGCAGAATTGAAGTAAAGTATTTTTTGGCGGACACCGCGGCAGACAGCAGAGTGCGTGTAATTCCAGCATGTGCTTGCTTTTTTTTGCGTACGAGCAAGAATAACCGCCTGTATCTTTGTGGCACCACGAAAGTAAAGTATTTTTCGGTGGACACCACGGCAGTTAGCAGAGTGCGTGTAATTCCAGCATGTGCTCGCTTTTTTTGCGTACGAGGAATAATAACCACCTGTCTCTTCTTGGCAGAACTGAAGTAAAAATATTTTTCAACGGACACTGCAGCAGACAGCAGAGTGCGTTGTATTTCCAACACGTGGTTACTTTTTGCGTATGAGCAAGACTAACCCTCCTGTATCTTCTGACAGAACGGAAATGAAGTACTTGCCGGCAGACACCGCGGCAGACAGCAGAGTGTGTGTTAATTCCAGCATGTGCTTGCTTTTTGCGTACGAGCAAGAATAACTGCCTGTACCTTGGCAGAATTGAAGTGAAGTATTTTTTCGGCGGACACCGCGGCAGACAGCAGAGGCGTGTAATTCCAGCAATGTGCTTGCTTTTTTTGCGTACGAGCAAGAATAACCGCCTGGTCTTGTGGCACCACGAAATTAAAAATATTTTTCGGTGGACACCACGGCAGCTCGCAGAGTGCGTGTAATTCCAGCATGTGCTCTGCTTTTTTGCGTACGAGCAAGAATAACCGCCTGTGTCTTCTGGCACCACGAAAGTAAAGATTTTCGGTGGACACCACGGAAGAAGCAGAGTGCGTGTAATTCCAGCATGTGCTTGCTTTTTTTTCGTACGAGGAATAATAACCACCTGTATCTTCTGGCAGAACTGAAGTAAAATATTTTTCAACGGACACCGCGGCAGACAGCAGAGTGCGTGTATTTCCAACACCTGGTTACTTTTTGCGTATGAGCAAGACTAACCGCCTGTATATTCTGACAGAGGAAATAAAGTACTTTCAGCAGGCACCGCGGCAGACCGCAGAGTGCGTGTAATTACAGCATGTGC
>WOVY01008155.1:0-37645 GCA_013436015.1 Rhipicephalus annulatus
GGTGAGCGCGCGGCAGGCGAGGGATAGAAAGGTCACCGCACAATGCTGAGGGCGTGAGCTCCTTGGCACCACTCCAACACCTGCGGAGAGGGAGCGTTGCGTACGGATGGACAGCATTACAGAGACTATTTTAAGAGCTGCTTCGCATCTAAAAAACGAGAGGGAAAAAGCCACTGCATCTTCCCACATGAGTAAATAAATGCATCACAGAGGGGGGGGGGGTATCGCACGAATGTTGCGTGATTGGGTATGGTTTAGGAATGCTTAACTGTTATTTGTCATTAGTATAATTTATTGATGAAGCGTTCCACCCTTATTGAAGCGTTTTCCTTCATGAGTGGTGGGACGCTGAAGTGCGATCCAGTCGGTTTTTTTACTAGCAGACGCTGCCTGCGTCGCCTTGCGAGGCGAAAGAGGCGGAGGGTAGTGACAGTTGCACGAGACGTGAGCATGCGCAGTGGGGATGTGGACAGCTCCGCTAACACCCATCTGTGACCTCGTGCGACAAAGCAATGCTCCGCATTTAAATGTTCCGTCACCGCGTGTCCGAACCTAAGACCTCTCTTTTACACAACGCGCAGAGCGAACCACAAGACCAGGAAGCGTACGTTGTGCAGCTTGGTAACGGCAGGCTATTTAACCATATACCGAAGCAGTGCTCGGAGCTCAGCACTTCAGCGTTTTCGTCATCAGCAAAGAAATAGCGCGAAAGGCGCGCCCAAGATCATCGCCTTTCCCGTTGCGATGGGTGCGCTTATCTCGCGATTCGGGAGAGCCACGAAAGTGACTTCACTCGCTGCAGCAGCCATGTTTATACGAAGGAGTGTGCGGCTCACACAAGAATTGTGAATTGCCTGTTCGCACTCGTCCTTGTGCGTCTTTCTGTTTGAGCAGCGCGCTTTGATGTGACAGTTGTTAGTCCACGCTCGCCCTGTGTCTGCTCATTCCGTGTGTTCTTTCTGCTTGAGTTGCATGCACACTGCAAGTTTCGATCTGCTTGCCGTTATTTGCGTGACTTAACGATTCCTTGCTGTTAGTATTCATTCCTTCGCCATTGTGGCGAAAAAATGTTCGATGGACGCTCCATTGCCACTGTGAAGAAGCGTTTTACTTTCGTGTTATATCCCGGCTGCAGCGCTGCATTTCCGATGGAGGCGAAAATGTTGTAGGCCCGTGTGCTCAGATTTGGTGCACGTTAAAGAACCCCAGGTGGTCGAAATTTCCGGAGCCCTCCACTACGGCATCTCTCATAATCATATGGTGGTTTTGGGACGTCAACAACCCGACATATCAATCAATCAAATCACTTTCAGGTTATACCTATTTCTAGGTAGAAGGATCGGCCACGCTTTTTTTTCTCGTGCGTCATGCCCCACGCTCAGTTGCAAAAAACCGTATAGCATGGAGGCTCACAATTTATCTTGAAAGCCCTTGCTCGACAATACAACCGCAGCTGTTTGTATTTGTTTTTCTAGTGTACTCGCTCGCTCAACATCTAGTGTTGTTTTACGCTTTCCTATCAACAGGTTTGGGTTTCATTTTTCACTACAAAAACGCGTTGAGGAATTGCGGAAACTTCATGCAGCACCATAGCCACGGTGCTGTAGCACTCGTAGGAACCAGTTTAGATGCCCCTCTAGTAAATTAATTTTCTTGGCTTTTGATCACCTCTGAGCTTCCTTATCTTGTATGTGGATATGACGGGCGATACCACGTATTGAATCCTTGAGGCGACGGACGTTTGAACATTACGTGAGCCATGTCGTTGAGAGTGCCCTAGTAAAAGTTCAGAACACTCATTTAGACTTTCAGGCATTTGCTTCGCAAACGATTATCATCATCGCAGCAGTGCTCACATGGGAATAAACATTACTGCTCATAATGTAGTGGTTGATCGGACCACCAGTTGATGCAAATAGGTATGTACAGTCACATATTTTCAGAAGACTGTAGAGAAAAAAGTATTCACATAATCGCAGCACCTTAGCACTTCCTTAAACATTTGTGTGTAACCATATTATTTGTTCATTATTTTGAATATATTAAGTGGCTTTTCATTATAGGCGCATGTATAATGTCTCCTGTAGCATAAGCGAAACGTATCAAATCACCTGAATTATGTCCATGAAAGCGCGTTCTGATTATATTTGTAATTTTTCGGGACACATGCTCTACCAGGAAGTGTAGCCACGTAGCACTGAAATCACAACCACTCGTGTAAACGTTGTTAGCGCCGATTTTTCAGAGCAAGTGACACAGGACCATATGGCATTCGTTGTTTTTTGCCACCTTTTTTAAAGCGAAACTTCCGTTCGGACTGGAGCTTGCCCAATATTGTGTCGAAATGTTGCGCAGTTCACTTCAATTTCGTGAGTAGCGAAAATGCTCACTTCCAACTTGGCAGATTTGCAGGGCCACAATGAGCAGTCATTACCACCGTGTGAGTGCACCACAACAATTTGTGAAGTGGTTGTGGCGATCGCTTGCTGAGAATTTCGGAGAGATCCCCGGAATGGCCCATGGTTCGCATGGGGGGCAAAAAAAAAGCGATATTTGGTCATTAAGCACGCGTGGGGGGATTTCATCGCAGCCACCTCCCTCCTATTAGGTCAATGTATGGGGTAGACCTCGTACTCTCCTGTAATGCTGCTAAGCAACCCCCCCCCCTGTTCCACTCGTACGCACGCCTATTATTATACGCGGAGCGAGAAGGTCCTCGCCGTGACGTCACGTCACCGCAACTTCACGCCACCAGCTGTTCGTTCTCGGGGCTAATTTGTCAAGGACCAAAATAACATGGACTTAATTTCGACATTTAAGATACCATTAAGAAAAAAATTGGATATAAGAAAAATAAAGGAAATGGGAATAGAGGGAGATGAAAATAGGAAGTAGGTTACATATATTGGCTTTATGAACGATAAGTAATCAACAAAGGCAATGTTAACACTAGTTGAAAATATTTTGGTAGAAGGTAACGGAATCATTACGCAGTACAAACACGAGCAAAATGTCGTAGGTCGAGTCACTCAACCAATGGAACATGTCGACGGAATCAAGGAAGTTCGACTAGCCACAAAAAGTTTGTCCCTGGTGAGAGAGCATTCGATGTAACGGGAACTCATACGTTGGCGGATAGGTGCTAGCTGATCATGCATCATATTTTATTACGAAGCACGATCTGTAAAGCCCTCAAAGAATATCGCAAAGTACCACCAGCTTTCGCAGTCTTGGCAGATAACCAGTTGAAGAGCCCACTAAATGCAATACGCCGTACTTTGTGGGCTTTTATGTACACGAACCACGACATATAAGAGTTTTCCACAGCGCGACGAATGAGGTAGGGTCGGCCCTGCATTGATTAATGGAACTTTCATTTAAAATGACATTAAGGAAACGTTTCTTCCAGCTTTCATGTTAACATTTTTTTAGCGTTTTTTTCTTGTGTTTTCTTTACTTTCTTGATTGATGTAACTCTTTCCAATATGTATGTTATTTACCAAGTTTTCGTTATTGGTTGATGTTCTATGCCTTGCAACTTCAAAATCGTTTGCACTCTTGGTTTCCTGTCTTTGTTGAGAAATTCACGCTTCATAACATACTCCTCGTAGTCGCTTGTCTGCCCACTGTTTCACCATCCATTCTCGATAGGAGGTCCCCCTGACGCTATTTATCCTAGGACCTCCTTATGTAGCACCTACGAACTATGCCAGTTGTATTTGATGATAATATTTCAATAAACCTTCAAACCTTCCAACTAAACAATGGCAAATTTAAATTCATTGGTATGTCCGAAATAACTAACATCATCTCTGCAGGTTACTCAAGTGATGTTTTCTTGCAATAAGCTAAGTCTCATGAATACTTCGGTGGAATGTATCTGCTATATATATTATCTTAGAATACCCATGCTGGTTATGTATTTGCAATGTTTAACCTCATACTTCTTTGCGTGGTTACCCTTCTTTGCTTTAGTGCAGTGTTACCCTTAAATCGTGAAAAAAGGTTTTTTTTTTCAAGCAATCCTCTTGTTTTCAGGAATCTCACAACATGTGCAGGATCGTAATTCGAAGCACAATTCCTGATAAAAATTTCGTGCGCCTAAGGTAAACATGGTGAATCCTTTCACGAGCACTTTCACCACATTTAGTCATAATCTCAAATAATAACTGATTTCTTTGTTTGCTTTACTATTATAGTTGCACTGCTCCCATTGTCTAAGAATGGCTCACAGCCAATACGAGAATTAATCAAGTATATTCTTGCTGTGGACCCAGCCCTATGCTCTGTTCAGCACGTCATCTTTATCAACCTCTACTGAGGATGAGCCGGAACACCACACGCAATAAAATCAAGTGTGCTCTGGGAAACGACTTGTCTATTCACATCAGTCGCACTACTCCGCACAACCAGCTCACCAGTGTCTGTTTCATATCAATAATCTCTGATGGTGGCAACTTTATACAGCTTCCCGTGCGGCCGCAAAACATTGCGACTGCTCAAAGCGTTGTATAAAGGAGAGACGGTTCGCACTCCCCTTGATAAGGACGGAATGGCCCCTGGGCCTCAACACATATTTGGGGCAAGAACGCACGTGTTCGACTTGCTGCCACGCTGCAGTGCCGTGCTCAACCTGCTGGGGTGTTCTTGGCTGAGGATTGAGTGGTTTTAACTTTCTGTCTTGAAGTCCGATTCTATAGTTTATCTGTTTCTGAGTCTAACCATATCTCTAGTGCCCATGTCGACTACTTCTCCTGGCCAGGCGCAATCCGCCTGGTCAGCGTCCCTGCCGTCTAATGAATTACCGCTAGACTCCTTTTTCCGCAGTGGTATCGACAGCATTCCTGTAGCACTGGTACCTATGAATGGAGGCTTCATCAGACTTTCAAAACCCTCAGGTGGTTCAAAAGGAACTTAAGACAACTTCAAATCATTTCCAGACCATCACAGATGTGCGCCCATTTGGGCGAGGAGGTATCGTGTGTAGGTCGCCGGATCAGACCTGCGTGCAGGATTTTCTCAAATGCACCTCCTTTGCTGCTACCCCGGTGAGTGCTTTTATTCCGCCACACCTTGCATGTACCAAAGGCCTTGTACGGGGAGTCGACTCCAAGCTGAGTCCAGCTGAGACCCTAGACAGGCTCTCTGGAGCAGGCGTAATTTCAATTTACCGGTGTAATCGCCTAGTCAACAACCAGAGGATACCAACCGAATCTGTTATTGCGACATTTGTGGGCACAAAATGTCCGTCAGAAATAAAATTATGGCCACTGATCTTCCGAGTAGAACCCCTCGCTTTTCGTCCGAATAAGTGCAAGAACTGCTGGAGATTCGGCCACAGTGCGGGAGGATGTAAATCTAACGTTCGTTGTAGCACCTGCGGAGAGAGTCATCCTTCAAGCAATTGTACTGCAACAGTGGAAAAGTGTTGTCTCTGTGGGGGCAGTCACTGCACCGACAACTCTGACTGTTCCGCTCGTTCCCGGGAGGTTCAAATCCTAGAAGTTATTGACCACCGCCGCTGTTCTCGAAGGGAAGCCATTGACATATTTAGAGACAGGGCTTTTGGATACTCTGGTATTACAGCGCGCTGCACTTCCAGTATGGACTCAACCCTATCGCAGGCTATTGAAACTGCTGTGGAAAAGGCAGTGAGTAAGGCAATGGATAAACTAATATATAACCTTTCCGACTGTTTAGTGCAAATTCTTTCAAGCCAGATTGGACAAACAGTACAGACTAGTACAGAACCTGCAGTATTACACATTACCAGTGACGCCACACAGCTACGCAATGTAGTGATGGACGAACTTTCTGCATCTGCAGGCAAGGCTAAGCAGCCAGGAACACAGGTGCACTTGGACCGACATTCGCCTCGGCCGAGTACAAGTACTGATACAGATATGGAACTCGATATACGATGTAATAAACGTACCAGATCCCCTATCTTCACCGATCTCAAGTCCAAATCTAAACGGAATGAATCAGCTCTTTCGCGTGAAGATGCTAACAAGGGCGCGACAGGCGCCTCTGCGGTGGCGCTCAACACCATAGGTCAGTTGAGGGTACTACAGTGGAACTGCCGTTCTATATTCTCAGCCTCAACCGACTTACATTACTTTTGCAATAATTTTAATCTTGATATTATAATTCTCCAAGAAACTTGGCTTACACCAGATAAAATTTCCATCTTGCAGGTTTTCGTTCTTTTCGATTAGATCGCCCATCACGTGGTGGTGGTTTAACGATCCTTGTATCAAGTAAATTATGCCATAGGGCGAAAATTTCTTTCAGAATGTTAGACTTGGATTGTGAATTATTAGCATTAGACTTGTGTCTCCCCGGATACCACCCTTTTTCAATCGTAAATTGTTACTTCCCCTCCGGTGTGCAAAGCACGCGTTATCTTGACAGCGTTTTGGTAGCATGTAGAAAGGAAATTGTACTCACAGGAGATTTTAATTCACACCATTGTCTTGGGGTATAAGGACAGATTCTTGTGGTAGGCGACTGTGGGAATGGACTATTGATCACAACCTTTCCTGTCTGAATAAAGGTCATGTAACATTTGTCCGAGGTCAAACTAGCTCAGTATTGGATTTAACGTTTTGCTCCAATGCAATCAAGATTTTGTCATGGGCTGTTCTGGATTCGGCAACTAATAGTGACCATCTTCCTGCAGTTTTTGACATTACTTGTCCAACAATAACTTTAGATCAGCCAACGACAACGACCAGTCAATACCTCTCTCAAGAACGGACGCTGCTAGGAGGCTCCGAATGCTTGCTCGCCAACGCTCCATGGCTCTTTGGAATGAGCCTCTCTTTACGCATGCAAGATGACGATCCCTTGATCCAACGTTAAGCATGCAGCTTCCAACAAAAATTCGACGAGGCGACGCTACTGCTCTGTGCAGACTATGGTTGGGAGTCGCGTTTACCCGTGCGTACGCGTTCCGCATAGGTATGGCCGACACCGCCGACTGTGCACACTGCGGAGATGAAGAAACAATTCGACATATCCTGTGTGACTGCCCGAAATACAATCTGGAAAGACAACACCTTTCTAATAAACTAAACAGGTTAGATGACCAGCTGCTGTCAGAAGAAAGGATACTGTGCCATCGTCATGACTCATCGTCACAGAAGAAAGCCGTGCAAGCGCTACGGGCTTCTTACGAACTACTGGCCTGTCGAAACGCCTCTGAGTGGACTGATTTTGTATGTGCGTGTGTGTCGGTGTTTTTCTCTTATTTATTTTTTTAACTCTCCCTTCTCTTTCAACCCCCTATTCCCCCAACCCCAGTGTAGGGTAGCATACCAGATACTAGCATCTGGTTAACCTTCCTGCCTTCCTCTTTTTCTCGTTTCTCTCTCTTTAGATCAGCCAAAACGCACATACATCAACCATAGCAAATTTCAAGCCTGCCTCCGTTCTGCCATTTCCAAGCTTGGAAATTCCAGTACTAAGGAGATAGCATCTACGATTGGTTCAATGCTGGAGGGATCTAGAAAAAATTAAAAATTCTGAATTTTCTATTCCATCCAATAAACGATCCACCTCTCGTTGGTGGAACGATGATTGTACGCGCGATTATAGAAGACGAAAAGCCGCTTGGAAAAAACTTCTTCTTAATCAGAGCCCAACAAACTGGAAAGACTATCAATTCCTTGCTGGCGTATTTAAGCGTACAGTGAACCGCGCGAAAAAAAGAATACGAGAGTAGACATTTTGATTATCTTTCTAAATCAAAAATAGGCGTGCTTTGTTCGCTTATCTTCGGACAAGAAAAGTACTACCAGAACCTTTAACGTTGCAGTCATGTGTCTTGACGCCAGTAGAAATGAACACCTCTCTAGAAGACATAGCGCAAGGTTTAGAACGCCGCTTCACTGCGAATTTTTCGGCTATTCAGTCCGTTCTGGTAAACTTGCATGAATTTCCAAAAGTTTCTTTAGCTGAATTGAATCAGACAGTATTATGCTTACCGAGGACGGCTCCCGGACCAGATGGGATTACGAACTCTATGTTGAAATGTTTACTCCAAGAATCGCCTAATCTTTTGCTAGAACTAGTGAATTATTCTTTAGGGAATGCATGGATACCTCCAGAATGGAAACTTTCCAAAATTGTATTGTTGCTAAAAAATGAAAATGATGCGTACACGTTGGATAACATAAGGCCGATCGCATTGACATCAAACTTAGTGAAATTGGTGAGAGAATCATCAATATACGAATTAATGAACTTATTAACATGAGGTCGATTCTAAGTCCCTGTCATATTGGGTTCAGGGCTGGTTGTTCAATTTGGGATGCCCACGTTGACTTAGAAAGTAGGCTTCAATTAACTCGGCTACATAAACAATATGCTGCTTTAGTTACCTTAGACATCGCTAAAGCATATGATACCGTGGAGCACTGTATTTTGATAGATCGATTAGAATACCTTGATTTTCCATTATACATTGTCGCGTGGGTTCACAATTTTCTCGCAGACAGGAAATTTTATTGTTTTAAAGTTGGGTTTTCATCATCTACTCATACCCAAACGAGGGGAGTACCGTAAGGCTCGGTGCTTTCCCCGGTGCTATTTAATTTACTAATGAGCACCATCCCACGTAAACAGGATATAACAACTTATGTTTATGCAGACGATATCGCATTTTTTGCAATGGCAGATAACATTCAGACCTTATATGAACGGCTGCAGACTTACCTTAATATATTGGAGAGCTGGCTCGATGGCAACAGCTTTTTACTTAATCCGAGTAAATGTGCCCTCCTTGTTTTCCCGCTGCAATACCCGTGAACATCTCTCTGTCTTACCATCATGAGGATATACCACAGGTGGAATCTGTTAAATACCTTGGAGTAATTTATCACACATCGCTTAACTGGCAATCTCATATCAAATATATCGCCGGAAAAGGTGTGCGGGCCATTGGCATATTACGTAGGCTAAGCAACCACCGCACAGGTATGAGAAGAGACACATTATTAACGATATATCGCATGTATGTTCGTCCCATTTTTGAATTTGGTTGTGTGCTTTTCTCTGGAGTTCCAGCTTACAAGTTGCGGCCTCTAATTCTTCTGGAAAGAGAAGCTTTGCACTTATGCCTTGGCCTTCCCAAAACAGTCGCCAACAATGTGTTGTATCTCGAATCGAGGGTCCCTCCGCTTTCTTGTAGAATTCGCCTTCTGACTGTTCAGACATTCTTAAGAATTTATGAATCACCATTACGACATTCAGAAACAGCCTTTATTTCCACCCCGGAATCATTTTTTGCTGCTAGATGGCCGCGATTTCACACGCCACAAATTATAATTGTGCAAAAATTTACTGGAGCCTCTAAACTTACGTATATGCGACATCATGCCGAGTCGTTATAATTCAGCCCCGGTGGAAATTCAATTCGACGACATTTTTCCTAATAATGCCAAATTACTTCCCCATAATATTTTGGATGGTTTACTACAAGATCACCTGCGCCGTATTACAACGAACGTTATTATTGCTACAGACGCATCGCAATACGACGAAAAGTCAGGGGTTGGTATTTTCAGCCCGATTTTAAATTGGATTTATTCCCTTTGACTACCCGATTTCATACCCGTTTTTGTGGCTGAGTTTCTGGCAGTAGTGCTCGCCTTACGCAAGCTAGATACAGCAATTACATCAGCTGTCATAATAACAGATTCCCTATCTCTCTGTGCAGCACTTTCTGTTGGTGCTGGTAATCACGTAACAAGGGCATTCCGTGTACTAGTACCTGTGCATTTGAGAAAAGTGCGATTAGTTTGGGTGCCTGGACTTAAAGGTTGTTTCTGAATGAAATAGCCGATTCCTTAGCTAAGTCGTCAATCAGCGAACCAATTCTACCGCTCTGTCCATTATCCGCTTATGTGACCGCTGCTCAATTCCGCAGACGTACGCTTATGCAAGTCTTTAAAGGTTCAGCACTAACAAACTCTACAGAATATCGCCATTTATTATATCCCTGGCGAAGAGACTTTTGCCGCACTCGAAAACAAGAAGTAGCTATCACAAGGCTGCGTTGCCGGGTACCAAATCTAAATTTCTATAAACACAGGTCTGCTCAGGCACCTTCGCCACTGTGCGCATTCTGTGATGAACTGGAAACAATAGACCATTTCTTTTTGACCTGCAGGCGGTTTAACACATTACGAAAAACCCTATTAGAGATACCTTTGCGTGGCATTGGTATGGACTTATCTCTGCCTGTCATTTTGTCTTTTGGAGCTTCCATTTCTGGTTTCTCTAATGGCACAGTATGCGCGGCCGTCCGGGACTATATTGATGAAACTAATAGGCTGACTAATTAACCAGTTTCATTATCTTAACTTGTCCACATAATTATATACGTATAAAATCAGATTATTGGTCTATTCTAAGAATAAATTTGTTTATGTAAATATTTGTATGCATTACATTAAGCACCACACTTGCCTATAGGCTATCGGTAATCTTTCTGTTATACCTCCATCATTCTAAATCTGAACAGTAAATTTTAAAGCCACTCGATTCTTGGCCAATCCCCCACAGTGGGTATGCGCCACTAACAATAGGAGAACAACAACAACAACAACAACGACTGCTCAAAGTATTCACATCATTAGGAACCTGGCCACAGCCACCAGTGGGCGCCACATCTCGATACTCGCTGCACCGCTGTAATCTCCGTGGTCGATTATGTTTTCCATGTGAATCTCTGCGGGCGGGGGAACCGCAGGAGAGCTAACAGCGACCGACAAGCTAAAATTGACCATGGCAGCCACAACGTGCCGGCTGCTTTTACGGGGCAGCCTTCTTCTGATCGTCTTCGTCATCTTACAAGAAGTGGAAGCAGCGATGTTCAACGAACCCATCAATCCGAAGGAGTTGCGCGCCCGAGGGGACGTCGCAGTCGACCAGCCGCTCTTCAGAAGCGCCAGCCGCTGGATGACCGGCGCCAGTAACGAAGCATGGGTGCACCAGCAAGCCCGTGAGGGTAGTAGCAGCGACACTCGAGCGCACCAGCAGTCATCTGCAAGAGTCGCGCAAGGTATGCCCCTAGCCGAGCACCAAACCTCACAGGAAACCGAGCAGGCCAACGTACGTGCGAGTAACAGCGAACAGAGGCACCTGCGACCTGGTCGAGCGTACGTCATAACAGACCAAGAAGGTACCAACAACAACGACAGCACCACCAGCGTACAGCTACAGCAGCAACAAGGGCAGCAGAAGCAAGCGGACGATAGCTTCCTTGACGAAGTCATCAAGAGC
The DNA here is from genome assembly GCA_013436015.1 of Rhipicephalus annulatus. Taxonomy (NCBI): domain Eukaryota; kingdom Metazoa; phylum Arthropoda; class Arachnida; order Ixodida; family Ixodidae; genus Rhipicephalus; species Rhipicephalus annulatus. The sequence goes on from WOVY01008155.1 coordinate 11,290, forward strand.
GTCAAGTGGGTAGACCCGGCGTGGGAAGCGCCGCTTTGAGGCCCGTCGTCTTGTCTGATCAAGGTGGCCCCGTCTTAAACCCGGCCGGCACACTGGCGTCTGGAAACGCAACTAAGCTGTACAACGTGAGTAACGCCCAGAAGGTGGTGGGCGACGAGCATCCCATGGAATTGGGTAAGGTCAAGATCAGACCGCACACGTTGTGCTCTCCACAAACGACACGCTGCAGCTGGAGTGCTTCGTCGGCTACAATACGCACGCGTCGGTCTCATGGACTCTGAACGACCGTGTCTTGTTAGAGGTGGACGAGTCCAAGATACAGACCATAGACTACAAGGGTGTCAAGGTCATGGTCTCCTCAATCCTCATCCGCAACGTGCTCAAGCTACCCACGTTCAAGGAGATCTATGTGTTCAAGTGCATCTACCTGTTCGACGACGAGATGCAGACAGCTCAGACCGTCGTGCACGCGCGCGTCACCGACGACTGCCAGACGGACCAGGAGTGCGCGCCCAGGAACGCGCGCTGCGTCAACAGCCGCTGCACGTGCGCGAGCACGCAGTACCCTGTGAAGCTGCAGTCCGTACACACCACGTGCCGCGTTGAAGCCTTTCTGGAGACGGAGTGCCTCTACGACGAGCAATGTGAGAACGTCGAACCCAAGAGCGAGTGCACGGTTCACCACTGGTGTGCCTGCATCCACGGCTACGCCAGGGACGCTTGGAGTAACTGCCTGCCTAAGAGCGCGGGACTGAGGACGCGCTGCAACTCGGACCGTGACTGCGCCGACCTCGGCGCCAACTGCGTGCTCAGCCACTGCACCTGTCTGGGGGACCTGGAAGAGCGCGGCGGAAAGTGCGTCGCCAAGACCAAGCCCTCCGACGAGCTTCTACGACGAAGCCTCGTGGCCAAGGTCACTCAGAACGTGGCGTCGGCTCAGTACGCCGCGGCATTCGCGCTGTCTTCCACGGTGGCAGCTACCCTAGCGCATTGCTTTCTTCTGAGGCTGCTCACACCGGAGTCTGTATAAAGACCGACTATATACCGACGTGGTCGCCCGCTTTTTTTCAGAAATGAATGAAGTGGTGTGTCGGAGAAGTAGATATTATGGCGTATGTGTGTTTCTTGCTCCTTGCGTGCCCGTAAAAGTAATGCTTGAAATCAATATTACGGTAATGTCAGCGCCACAATGGCGTTTTTAAGGTGTCTCACGTCACGAGAACCAATGATTTTAAGAAAAGTGTCTAACCACAATTGAACGGCACCAATGACATGTGATTTGTTGTCTAGTGGCCCTCGTTATGTTACTATTTATATTGCATGCGATTAGTCAATTAGCTACTTAAATTTTGCTTAGCCTTTATTATTCTCCTTAGGGTCATGTGCATTTAGTCACGTTGTAGAGGGCATTAAAAATGATCCAATTTTTTTCTGTGCGCATGCCGTGAGGTGATTTGTTTCTGGCGTTTAAAGACAGAACGTGGAACATGAAATAAAGCCAGGTGATTGCTCTCATGCGCAACCGTATTGCAGCGCTTACAACCATGCTTCGAGTGCAACAACCATGCCAACGAACAGTCAACCTATTGCTATGATATACGACGGTGCAATACAAGGAGCAGCATAATAACAGAACACAGAAATAGCATAAAAGCAAAAATAGGTGATATATAAGTACAAAAAATAGGCTGCATAGACACACAGAATCAGACATCGAGGCTCTTTTTATTACATATTTGAAAAGACACATACTTGCATATTGCTAATTCATATAATACACTCATATCTTCATAACATCTGCCCATATGTACATACATACTACTGTATATACACGCGTTTTCTATCTAAAGGTGAGAGTATATGTGGAACCTAGCCAGAAGTTGATTAGAAACATGATGTTTACTATACTCAATTAATGAGGAGATGTTTATGTGATATTTGAATTGCGTTAATGAGAGGTTAAAATTGAATTGTTCACCTAGATGATTTATAAGCTGTGGGGCGCGGTATGCAATTAGGGCTCTACCATATTCAGTCCTAGTAGCAGGAACGCGAATTCGTTGCCTACGGAGCGAGTATTTGAGTGCGCCTTCCTGTGCCGTAATAGTGTGGAGTTTATTTTTATAAGTGTAAAGTAATAGCTTCCATTCATACACCTGTCTTGCTTGAGTATACCATGTTTTATGAATAGTGGACCGCTAGGCATCTCCCTTGGGTTGCCATAATAATCATAGAATAGGCGGAGAACATTTTTCTGTAAGTTGCTGATGAAGATGCTGATACGCTGTGAAGCCGATGCCTATAGAGCCATGGAGACTCATTTCGCTAGGACTCGTGCACACGGCTCACTCACTCGGAACACGTTTGATAGCGCCGCTATGCGGTAGAGCATGAGTGCACCTAAATGCTTTAGTGCGATAGCCTTAAATAGCTAGTTTGGCAAAAGCTACTGCCAGAGTCGGCGTCATTGATGGTGAGCGAAAATCGCGATGAATGTAAATAATTAAAATCATGGACCTCAGCCTGAACCAAATCCAACCCTGTCACCATCAAGCGTCCAAATGCACGTGCTGGATATCACAAGCCACGGCCTTCCTTAGCAATCATTCCGCGATGTTTTTGTGTTCTGCACCGGCCTGCCCTGCCAAGATTCTTGAAACGGCTAAATTTTATTAAGGACACGATACAGTTTACTGTGAAATAAAAATCAGACGGCTGCTTTCCCTTCCTTGACGTCCTCGTAAAACGAGACGATAACCGCCTGACTTTCAGTGTTTCTCCCGGTGTGGTGTATAAAATTCCTTGCGAAGATTTCGAACATGTATATAACGGTTACAAAAAAAAGGCTCCAGGAATATTTTAATGACGTCAAGAACAAGAAAACAGCTTCTAATGTCTTCGCAAAGCATGTTGCGTGTACTGGACACGATATCAAGTGGGATAAAGCCTGCATCATTGCCACGGAAGGGAAGTCATTCCCGCGATCGCACATGTAATCTTTGGCCCTTCAGTGGCCAAAGACTTCTGCGCATAAGCTAAACAGAAACGTTAAGACGCTCCCCCTGGTTTATGTGCGATGCCAGCAACACGTGACGACACGTGAAATAAAACAAAAGCGCACTGCGTGGTTTGCTGTCACGGTGAACGAGGCTTTTGTAAAGAGAGCCAAAACATCTTTTATTGTATTTTGTTTATTTTACCTTGGTCGGCGTTTCTGATATTTTACATTATATGTGCTGGAGGGCTACACTGATAAATAAGAAAGACAAAACTATCTATTGCAAAGGTTTTTGGTAACGGTAGCAATATAATTTTACATTTAACACTATAACAATATAACATTAACAATATATTAAACAATAAACGCGAGCAAACTAAGGTATCGGGCTTTCGTGTCTTCTCCCCAACTTCGTCTTTCGCATTAACTCTAGTGAAGTTTTCCAATCATATTGCCGCGAGCAAAAACAAGACCTGCAGCCAGGAGTTCACCCGAACCAGAGCAACGAAAATGTTCTCTTCTTCTTCGTAGCCCAAAACGGGTATGAGCCACAGCAGCTCGTTCATCAATGGTGGCATTACCCCCTCTCCCAAAAAGCATCGTCTCGATGCTGTACATGAAGGCAAAAAAAAGAAAAAGAAAATGAGATGAAAATAGCATGCAAGCAAAATGAATGGCGTAAGGCGGAATAACGTAGTTGGTTGTGGAGCCAAGGGTTAAATGAGAAATAAGAAAAATAGGAAACAATGTAAAGGAGAGACGAATAAAGTCAGTCACTCACTGGTGATTCACAGCGCGAAAAGTATGGTTTGAGCCGTGAAACGTGAACGACTTCAGTTCGCGGGTGAAACGGGAACGTCTCGAACTGCCTTCTGGGAGAACCTCGTATGTGACGTCGCTGAGACGTCGTACGACCATGTAAGGGCCGAAATAGCGGCGAAGAAGCTTTTCTGAACGGCCACGTTGTCGAATAGGGGTCCACAGCCAGATTTCATCACCGGGCTTGAAAATAACTTCACGGTGACGAAGATTGTAGCGGCGTACGTCTGCCGTTTGGTGATGTTGAATACGGTGACGAGCAATTTGACGGGCCTCTTCTGCACACTGCGCGAATTTGGCGGCATCGGTGCGGTATATTCCTAAGTTGTCGGGCAGGAGCATGGCGTCGAGCATCGTCGTGACCTCGCGACCATGGACTAAGCTGAAAGGTGTGAAACCGGTACTTTCTTGAACAGCAGTATTATACACAAAAGTTACGTAGGGAAGTATGGCGTCCCAGTTCTTGTGATTGATGTCCACATACATTGACAGCATGTCTGCAATTGTCTTATTGAGTCGTTCAGTCAGCCCGTTTGCTTGCGGGTGGTAAGCCGTTGTTTTACGATGTTTCGTGCCACTTAATCGCAAGACTTCCTGCAGCATCTCTGCGGTGAAAGCTGTCCCATGATCAGTTACGACGACAGCTGGAGCACCGTGACGTAAGACGATGCTGTTCACGAAAAATTGGGCGACATCTGCTGTGGTTGCTTTTGTAAGCGCCTTGGTTTCACAGTAGTGTGTTAAGTAGGTGGTAGCGACCACAATCCACCGGTTTCCAGACGAAGACGTTGTTATGCCAGCGAGTCCTCGTCAAACGTCCGTGCCTCTGAAAAAGGCAATCTGGGTCAAGGCCAGCCCGCAGTCCGCCTGACACGAACAACTCAACGGCGTAAACACGCGCGGCGCCTCTCTGGCCCACGTGCAGTGAGTCAGCAGCGCACGTGACAGCGAGTCGGCGTCTTCGTGTCTGGGGGTCTGACGTGGCCCAGTGGCGACCCCATTGGAGGAATCTGCCCTGACGACCAGCGGCGCTTCTGATTGGACATTTTGGTTGGACCCGGTGCATATAAAAAAAACCCTGCGGCGTGTCGCGATCGGCGGTCTTAGGCGAAAAGCTGACCTATGTGTTAGAGAGGAGAGCTCGGCTCTTCGAGTCTCTGTCGGCCCCAGTGCCGAAATTGTAACGCCTCTGTATATATGCTGTACATAAACCTTGTTTAACTCACCGTCGTCTCGTCCGCTCGTCTTATCGGCTCTGCGCAGAAGCAGTCGCGAGCTGAGAAACATACGCTACCAAACGGCTGGTGACCTTCCCGGCGGAGTTGAAAGTTGAAAGCAGTGGTGCCTTCGGGACCGTGCTGGCGTCGCCGTCTTTCGCAACAGTGGAGGTCAGCGGTGGGATCGGAGGTGGCTTCGCAACAGTGGTGGCAGCGGTGGGATCGGCCGGCGTCAGCGACATCGATGCGGTGAGTGCCTGATGTTTTCCCCTCAGTTCACCAGACTACTCTAGCTCAGGTTGTAGTAGTTTAGAGAAGGGCTGTGTGAAGCATTAGAGTGAGCTTTGATCGTTTCAAGCAAAGTCGAAGTGCTTTGAAACCAAAGTTAATGCGGAGGGGGTAAACACGGGAGAGTGAAAAAATTGCTTGCGCGTCTTGCTAGTTGACTTATAGTGGGTACGGCAAGTAAATTGTTAACAGGGGCAAACAGCAAGAGGCTAGTGTGAACGATGGAGAACCGTAAAGTGAAGGAACTCATCGAAATTTGTGAGGAACTCGGCATTACTTTGGGCCGTGCGAAACGAAAGCAAGCGATCCTTGAGATCATGAAGGATGAGGGAGTGTCGGCTGAGGAAGACGATGAGGCCTGGGTGGATATTAAAGCACGCCGTGAGGAGGCTGAAAGGCGAGAAGTAGAAGCTCGCGAAAGTGAAGAAGCTGAAAGGCGCGAACGTCACGAGGAGGCCGAGAGACAGGAGCGTCTCGAGTTGAAACGACTAGAATTGGCAATCCTACAGTGTTCGCAGGCGCCTAGCGTAGCTTCTCCAACAGTTCAGGTCAGCGGTTTTAGAATTCGGGACCAACTGCCACCGTTCGTAGTAGGCGAGGACATGGCGAAGTATCTCGTCAAGTTTGAACACGTCTGTGAGCGAAACGCTTTGGAGCGGCCTCTTTGGGCGCGGAACCTGCTAGCTCTTCTTCCCGGCGAAGTGTCCGACGCGATAACTTGCTTGTCGAGGGAAGCGTTTGAGAGCTATGACGAGGTTAAGGAAGTGCTCTTGAGACGTTATAAGTTGTCACCCGAGGCTTTCAGGCAAAGGTTCCGGTATGCTGAAAAGGGGAATGAGTCACACGTTGACTTCGCGTTTCGTCTTAAAGCCGATTTGATTGAATGGCTCAAGGGCGAAGGTGTGTATGACGACCGCAATAAAGTGGTGGAATGCGTTGCATTGGAGCAATTCTACCGCTGCATCGAGGAGGATGTCAAACTTTGGCTGCAGGACAGACTTGGGGAAGTACAGTTAAACAAGGCAGCTGAGTTAGCTGAGGAGTATTATACTCGACGAAAGTTGCATAGCAGGGCAGTGCGCGTTGAAAAGGATGAAAGGAAAGAGGGCTTTTCAAGGAAACCTGATCAACGGAAACCCGTTCCGCACCGTAATTTCAAGAAGGACCCGTCTCTTACGAATGACACTGTAGGGGAAGGGCAAAAGGAAGCGGAGAAATCGAGTGAGGTTTCTACCACACAGGCATTTGAATCGGAAAACAAACGAAAGCCGCTAACCTGCTACAACTGCAAAAAGGAAGGGCACATCGCGAGAAACTGTCAGGAAAAGTTTGCCTTCGCAACAATCCGAGAATCAGAAAAAAACATGCGGTTGTTGGAGCCGTATCTCCAAGAAATTAGGGTGAATGAAAAAACGTGCCGAGCACTTAGAGACTCAGCGGCAACCATGGACGTTGTCCATCCTTCATTGGTGTCTCCGGATGACTTTACAGGAGAATGCGCGTGGATCAGGCAAGTCGCCGAGGAGCAGAGTGTTCGCTTACCAATCGCCACGGTTGTCATTGAAGGCCCGTTCGGTGAGCTTCGCACCGAAGCGGCTGTGTCTGCCGCGCTAAATGATCGTTTTCCTTATCTTTTCTCCAACAACTCGGAGCAGCTTCTCAAAGAGCAGGGCAAATCCTTCTTCCCCAACTTAGCGTGCATGGCCCTCACGCGATCGCAAGCGCGGAAGCTCTCGCAAGAGCTTGACCTTGTTCAAAGCGGTGAACTCTCAAGTGACCTTGTCGGCGGGTCGACGGAACCTCAGAGAGGAAATTTTCCGCGTGAGTCATGTGAGCAGTCGCGCGAGCGGCCCGTCGCCGAACCGACCGGCGCGGTTTCCGTGGAAAGGGGAGACGACATGGCGCCATTGGATCAGAGTGAGAGGGCTGCAACGCTCTCGTCTGTAGCGGATGATTCGCTCGCAGGATTTCAAGCTGGACGGTTGTGCCCTCGCGATCTCCGACTTCAGCGTAGCTCCCGCCAACGGTTCGCCCTCCGCGGTCTCCTGATGCCGTGCAGCTCTCGCATTGTGGTGCCCCGCCCTTGGACTGCTTCGACCGGATCCCCACTTTCCTACCTTCTTCTTTTTTCTCTCGTTGGCTGTCTTCTTCTCCTTCTATTTTCCTTCTATTCTTTTTATCCCTCCTACCCCCGACCCCTATAAGGCACTGCGCCGTGTCGCCTGAAGGCAGACAGAAATTAGGTGCCTTTTTCTTCTTCCTTATGAACCACTAACAACAACAACAACAACTGTAGCGGAAAGTTGGAGCGAGCTGCCGAGAGTTGATCGAGAGACGCTCATTCGAGAGCAGCGTGAGGATCTCTCGATTGAAGCGCTAGTGGAAAGCCAAATTGAAGCGCTAGTGGAAAGCCACAAAAACGCGGCACAAGTGCTGTCGAAGGAGCACTACGAGAAATCTGTGAAGAAGCGCGTTTTTGAAGTTGATAATCAGGTAATGCTGCTGCAGCCGTCCAAAAGGAACAAGCTTGAGGTTGATTGGGAAGGGCCCGCCACAGTATTATCGAAGCCTTGCGATTCAAATTATGAAGTGAAATTAGGAAGGCGGCCGGACAAAATTTACAACTTGATGAAACCATACGTTCAACATCAAGCGGTCGTAAATCAGCTGTTGAGTGTTTCCGAGGAAGGAGCAAAAATTTTGGCCACTAGTGATGTAATTGAAAGGTGATCGGAGGTAATCTGGGAGCAGATAAACCTAGAGCCTTGGTTAAGTGAAGCACGGAGGGAGGGCAGGATTGTTTCCGAGTTTGGAGACGTGTTTTTCGGACCGCCCCGGAAACACGAGGGTGATCGAACACGATATCGAGCTAAGCGGTGAGGAGTCAATCCGTAGCAAGCCGTATCGTTGGTCCCCTGTGCTACGTCGCAAGTGTGAGCCGCTCTTGGTGCCGCATAGGTATCGTCGCCTAAAGGTGGCCGGTTACTGAGGTGGAGCATGTTGCTCCACAGCGCAACTTTGACGTTCGCTATCAAAAAAAAGGAAAGCTAAACGCTAATGCAGGTGCATTGAGCAGTGCGTTCTAGCTAGTACCTTCTCAACCTTTCGGTTTTTCGCTGGCGATTCGGGGCAAAATTTTGACCTCATCACGACCTGGGCTGAGCGCTCTCGTTTAGAGTGATCTCAAGGGGCCAACTTTATGTGGTATTCTAATTCGTTGCGTTGTTTTAAGTGTGAAAAATTCAATTTCTTACTTTAAGAGTCTTGTGTCCCACATGTGCCTCTTGATATAGAGGGAACAAAATTCCGATAGACACGTAGATAGGTATATGTTGTACTATACTTTGTCTGGTGTTCTGTTGGGTGACCGAGGGCACTTGCTTGTGTCGTGTGTTGTTTGTTGTCGAACCGTTCTTAGCAAGTTGCAGAACCATCGACAAGTGCTGAAACCGAAGGTGGTCAGAAGAGACGAGCGAAGTTGGCCAGCAAGTTGTGGTGACAAGCCAGTGGAGCTGGGATCCGTCGTCAAAAATGGGATGTGTTTCCGGAACAGTCTGGAGCTGTATTCTCCCCATGGCCCTGGAGGCGAACCTGGAGGGACCTGGCGAACGAGCGCACCTGACATCCGAGCCCCGTGGAAGCAGCTCGTCTTTCCGGTGCATTGTCTGGCGGCGGGGGTGCTGTTATGCCAGCGAGTCCTCGTCAAACGTCCGTGCCTCTGAAAAAGGCAATCTGGGTCAAGGCCAGCCCGCAGTCCGCCTGACACGAACAACTCAACGGCGTAAACACGCGCGGCGCCTCTCTGGCCCACGTGCAGTGAGTCAGCAGCGCACGTGACAGCGAGCCGGTGTCTTCGTGTCTGGGGGTCTGACGTGGCCCAGCGGCGACCCCATTGGAGGAATCTGCCCTGACGACCAGCGGCGCTTCTGATTGGACATTTTGGTTGGACCCGGTACATATAAAAAAACCCTGCGGCGTGTCGCGATCGGCGGTCTTAGGCGAAAAGCTGACCTATGTGTTCGAGAGGAGAGCTCGGCTCTTCGAGTCTCTGTCGGCCCCAGTGCCGAAATTGTAACGCCTCTGTATATATGCTGTACATAAACCTTGTTTAACTCACCGTCGTCTCGTCCGCTCGTCTTATCAGCTCTGCGCAGAAGCAGTCGCGAGCTGAGAAACATACGCTACCAAACGGCTGGTGACCTTCCCGGTGGAGTTGAAAGCAGTGGCGCCTTCGGGACCGTGTTGGCGTCACCGTCTTTCGCAACAGTGGAGGTCAGCGGTGGGATCGGAGGTGGCTTCGCAACAACGTGGGGAATGACCCCAGCAAGTCCATGCCAATCTGATGAAAGGGCGCCTTTGGTGGGCCAATTGGTTGCAGTAGTCCCGCTGGTCGTAAAGGTGAAACCTTACGTCGCTGGCAGTCGTGACATGTGCGAACGTAGTGATTCACAGTCTTTGCGAGACGTGACCAGTAGTAGGAGCGTTGAATCCGTTGCAGCGTGCACGTATAGCCTAGGTGTCCGGACGATGGCTCATCATGACACGCACGTAAAATGTCACCACGAAGCGTAGTTGGCGCAACAAGCAGAAACATAGCTTGTGTAGGATGAAAGTTCTTTTTGTAAAGCACTCCATCGCGGAAACAAAAGGAGGATAGCGAGCGCGCAAAGCTTCGAGGAGGGTGGGAATTGCGTCCTTCCAGGTAGTCAATGAGCGGAATGAGCTCCGAGTCGTGACGCTGTTGCTCAGCCAAGCGGGTTGCTGATACGGCAGAAAGAAAAGTGTCGTCGTCTTCAAGGTCAGTGTTGGCATTTTCGACCGGTGCACGTGAGAGACAGTCGGCGTCGGTGTGTTTCCGCCCAGATTTGTGGACGATGGTGACATCGAAATCTTGTAGCCGAAGGCTCCATCGTCCTAGGCGACCTGAGGGATCTTTGAGATTTGCGAGCCAACAAAGGGAATGGTGGTCACTAACTACCCTGAATGGGCGGCCATACAAGTATGGGGCTGTGAAATGGGGCGACATATGCTCTGAATGTTCTCTCTGACTGCTCAAAAAGGCCATTGTGGCTCCTCAAAGCTTGCTACAAAGGGCACATTTGCCTGCTCCTAGGACTACTCCCAAACCTATGTACACTGTTCTACCCTTGAAAGGGACAAAGAAGCCTTTTCTATTTACAATAAGTTTTGTTTAATAACTAAACACTTCATATGCATCGATAGTCATATAACACACTGTTTAATAAACCGTGAGGAAGTTTCACTGTTTATTATTTTTTCTTTTGGTAAAGCCATCTCAGCGAAAGCTTTTTTGCTTTCTGCTGCACGGGAAAAGCGCTTCTTTCTGTCATTCCTATCCGCGAACACTTCCCTCGGTGACTTCGAACTGTCTTCTGGTCACACTGTTGTCGATTTCCTTGGCAGCTGCGATATGACCTTTCCTTTTGAATACAGCCGAGTACTGGTTTCGGTGGCCTGGCATGTTGCACCTTTGCGAAGTGAGGCACAGAACACAGCGAGGTTCACACGTTTGCCCGTCCGCTGTCCAAGCGCTAAAAACTCAACAGCAAAGAAAGAAATTGCGCTAGCGCTCACTTTTGCCACACGAGGGTGCAAAGATAACAAAGCCAAGCCGTAGCCACTCGTAGACAAAACGAAGCCGTAGCCAAGCGGCAGTTACGAAACAGAAACTTCAAGAACAATTTCGTTTTTCGAGCAAGTTTTCGTTCGGATCCGCACATAGTATGAAGTGGAAATTCGGAACACTAATATTTGGAAAAAACCTCGTATTATACGTGGGTATTTTCGGTAGGTTGTGACAGTTAATGATAATTGCCAGTGTGATTTATACAGATTAATTTGGACCTGCCTTTGTGATCTGCTATCCACTTGATTAGCTGAGATGGTAGAGGGCCTGTCTATCCAGTTCGATTCTCTAACCACAGTAGAAGCTTGAAACAGAAATCGCTTTTATTTGAGTGAGGATGATGAAAACATCAGTGATTGTGTATTTTCATGTGTACAAAGCAAACATGAACTTGCTTTTTATATAACCCTTGCTTTTTAGGTAACCCTTCAGTAACGTTTAATTATTCTTTAACTGAAATTTTATTCAATCTTTTCATTAAGCTGGCTGTATGGATCCTGTTGAATTAAATGTTGCATTCTACAGTTATTAACGAGTGCATGAAGAAAATTTTATGGTTCTAGCTTTTTGACAACAAAAGTTATGCAGCATCAAAGTTCACCATTTCATTACAAGGAAAAGATAGTGTTATTTAATCTTTAGTAAAAATCCGTACTTTCCTACAGCAATATATGGCACTTTCTTTCACTCACTTGCACTCCTACAACTCTTTGCATATGTTGGTGACCGTGCATTTGAGGCGGACTAAGCTGAGCATGGCAACTGTGACGTCAAAAGGTCTGTTTTGAGGCGGGTGATTTGAAGACCGCAGGGGCGCCTACGCAAGTAGGCGTTTGGTGTGTAGCGACACCATGAACCCGAGCTAACGGGGGAGTTTCGACTCCCTCCCACGCCTAGCCGTGCGTGGCTTTGCCGTGTCCGAGGAAAAGGGGATCCTGGGGGTTGAGCCGATGCTGGGTGATTGTACCGTTAAGGCCCCCCGGCAGAGGCAACACACTCCTTTGGCCCCGGCTTCACGTAGACGGCACCCCTGAGCTGACCCACCCAGGGGAATCGGCAGTCGCCTTTTCCTATCTCTCTCTCCCTACATCTTCGTCTTTATCTCTTACTATTTATCTGTCCTGTCTTCTACTCTCTTACGTTTACTTCCAAACTCCTGGCGGCTAGGGTTAACCCTGTGCAAATAGCCTACCTTGGTCTAGGCGCATTGGGTTATAGTGGCGTTGTACGGCTGGCGTCTGCAGGTTTCAGCATTTGTAACCTTGTAGCGTCCCCTCGTTGGGCTCCGTGGTGGGTGGCCGCCAACGCTGCTGAACAACAATAAGGAAGACATGCATGGAGCATTCTCACTACTGTCTGATCGTACCGGCTTAAATCCGGTACGCACCTATGATCTCACCAGAGAAGGATTGGCCACCCTGGTGCAGTAGCTGGCCACCCCCTCCCGTAGGCATTCGTCAATTAACTCACGGCCCTCAGTCCCCACCAGCTGCGGAAGCAACTGACCACGGCGGCGGTCAGATCTGCAAAGCAGCAGAGGGTGCTAGGAATCTCTGGATACGGACAGGCCACCATTGGAACTTGAACTTAGCAACGTTTAACGTTAGAACGTTATCTAGTGAGGGAAATCTAGCTGTATTATTCGAGGAGCTAGAAGGCATTAAATGGGATATAATAGGGCTGAGTGAGGTTAGGAGGACAGATGAGGCCTATACTGTGCTACAGAATGGGCACGTCATTTGCTATCGGGGCTTGGCAGACAGGAGAGAACTGGGAGTAGGGTTCCTAATTCACAGAAACATAGCTGGCAACATAGAGGATTACTATAGCATTAATGAAAGGGTGGTAGGCATTGTAATTAAACTGAATAAAAGATAAAAAATGAAGGTAGTACAGGCTTACGCGCCTACATCCAGCCATGATGACGCTTCAGTTGAAAGCTTCTATGAAGACGTGGAATCGGCAATGAGTAAGGTGAAAACACAGTATACTATAGTAATGGGCGACTTTAATGCAAAGGTAGGGAAGAAGCAGGCTGGAGACCAGGCAGTAGGAGATTATGGCATCGGCACTAGAAACGCCAGAGGAGAGCTACTAGTAGAATTCGCAGAACGCAATAATCTGCGTATTTTGAATACCTTCTACCGAAAACGAGAAAACCACAAGTGGACATGGAGGAGCCCTAATGGCGTAAATAAGAACGAAATAGACTTTATAATGACTGCACACCCAGGAGTCGTGCAGGATGTGGAAGTGGTAGGCAAGGTAAGATGCAGTGACCATAGAATGGTACGGGCTCGAATCCGCCTAGACTTGAAGAAGGAACGACAGAAACTGATACGATAGAAGCAAATCAATGAGCTAGCACTGAGAGGGAAAGTACAGGAATTCAGAGTGTCACTGCAGAACAGGTACTCTGCTCTTAGTGAGGAAACCACCCTTAGCGTAGATACAATGAATGATAATCTGACGAGTATCATCACGGAGTGTGCAGGGGAAGTTGGAGGCAGGGTAGCTAGACAGGACACCGGCAAGCTTTCCCAGGAAACGAAGAACCTAATTAAGAAGCGTCAAATCATGAAAGTGTCAAGTACAACAGACAAAATAGAACTGGTGGAGCTTTCGAAGCTGTATAATAGACGTAAAGTATGCGATGTAAGAAGGTATAACATGGAGAGAATTGAGCACGCTCTGAAAAACGGAGGAAGCGTCAAAGCAGTGAAGAGGAAACTTGGGATAGGCAAAAGGCGGATGTATGCACTAAGGGACAAAGAAGACAAATTAACTACCAATATGGATAGGATAGTTAAAATAGCGGAGGAGTTTTACAGAGATCTGTACAGTAGCCGAGACAACCACGACCTTAATACTATAAGAACTAGCACTAACACAGACGACACCCCACCGGTAATGATAGAAGAAGTCAGAAAAGCTTTGGAGAGCATGCACAGAGGCAAAGCTGCTGGTGAGGATCAAGTAACATCAGATCTGCTGAAAGATGGAGGACAGATTGTGTTAGAAAAACTAGCCACTCTATTTACGAGGTGTCTCCTGACGGGAAAAGTACCAGAGTCTTGGAAGAACGCTAACATCATCTTAATACATAAGAAAGGAGATGACAAGGACTTGAAGAATTACAGGCCGATCAGCTTGCTCTCTGTAGTATACAAGCTATTTACAAAGGTAATTGCTAGCAGAGTAAAGAAAACATTAGAATTCAATCAACCAAAGGAACAAGCAGGATTTAGAACAGGCTACTCAACAATTGACCACATTCATACTATCAATCAGGTAATAGAGAAATGCTCAGAGTATAACCAACCACTATACATAGCCTTCATAGATTACGAGAAGGCGTTTTATTCAGTAGAAATATCAGCCGTCATGCAGACACTGCGGAATCAGGGCGTAGATGAAATATATATAAACATTCTTGAAGAAATCTACAGGGGATCAACTGCTACCATAGTGCTTCATAAAAAAAGCAACAGAATACCAATAAAGAAGGGTGTAAGGCAGGGCGACACAATCTCCCCAATGCTATTCACTGCGTGCTTACAGGACGTTTTCAGAAGCCTAGAATGGGAACAGTTAGGGATAAGAGTTAATGGAGAGTACCTCAATAACCTGCGCTTCGCCGATGACATTGCATTGCTGAGTAACTCAGGGGACGAATTGCAACTCATGATTACGGAGTTAGACAAGGAGAGCAGATAGGTGGGTCTTAAAATTAATCTGCAGAAAACGAAAGTAATGTACAACAACCTCGGAAAGGAGCAGCGCTTTGCGATAGGTAATAGTGCACTTGAAGTTGTAAAAGACTATGTCTACTTAGGGCAGGTAATAACCGCAGAGCCTAACCACGAGATTGAAGTAACTAGAAGAATAAGAATGGGGTGGAGCACATTCGGCAGGCACTCTCAAATTATGACAAGTAGATTGCCACTGTCCCTCAAGAGGAAGGTATACAGCTGCATCTTGCCGGTACTTAGCTACGGAGCAGAAACCTGGAAACTCACAAAGAGGGTTCAACTTAAATTGAGGACGACGCAGCGAGCAATGGAAAGAAAAATGGTAGGTGTAACCTTAAGAGACAAGAAGAGAGCAGAGTGGATTAGGGGACAAACGGGAGTTAAGGATATCATAGCTGCAATAAAGAAGAGGAAATGGACATGGGCCGGGCATGTAGCACGTAGACAGGATAACCGCTGGTCATTAAGGGTCACCAACTGGATTCCCAGAGAAGGGAAGCGGGGTAGGAGGAGACAGAAGGTTAGGTGGGCAGATGAGATTAAGAAGTTTGCGGGTATAAATTGGCAACAGCAAGCACAGGACCGGGTTAACTGGCGGAACATGGGAGAGGCCTTTGTCCTGCAGTGGACGTAGACAGGCTGATGATGATGATGATGACAAGTATGGGTGGAACTTTGTTATGGCCCAAACAACAGCGAGGCATTCCTTCTCGGTTGCAGAATAGTTTTTCTCCACTGGGGATAACGTTCTGGTCGCATAAGCGATCACGCGCTCTACGCCATTATGCCACTGAACTAATACCGCTCCTAGTCCAACGTTGCTGGCGTCAGTGTGTAATTCCGTGTCAGCGCTTTCGGCAAAATGACCCAGTACAGGCGGCTCGTCCTGGAGGAGGTTTCGGAGGGTGTCGAACGCATGGCACTGATCGGGACCCCAAACAAACAGCAATCTTCGAAAATCAGCAATCTTCGAAAAGTTTTTGACAAAGCGCCTGTAATACGCACAGAGCCCCAGAAATCGGCGTAGGTCGCGTTTATTTGTGGGCACGCAAAAGGCGGCAACAGCACAGGTTTTCTCCGGATCTGGGCGGATGCCGGCATGGCTCACAACGTGACCAAGGAAGTTCAGTTCTTCATATCCAAAATGACATTTCTCGGGTTTGAGAGAAAGCCCCGCTGTTCTGATTGCCTAAAGTACTGCATGAAGGCGTTGGACGTGTTGTTCAAACGTGTCTGCAAAGACCACGACGACATCAAGGTAAACAAGACATGATTGTCATTTGAGCCCTGTGAGAACCGTATCCATCATTCTTTGGAAAGTAGCTAGCGCTGAGCGTAGACCGAAAGGCAACACTTTAAACTCGTACAGGCCGTCGGGAGTAATAAACGCCGTCTTTTCGCGGTCGCGCTCATCCACTGCGATTTGCCAGTAGCCGCTACGTAAATCCAAGGAAGAAAAATATTTAGCGTTGCGTATACGGTCCAACGAGTCATCTATCCGGGGTAGAGGATAAACGTCCTTTTTGGTGACCTTGTTCAGTTTACGGTAACCAACGCAAAAACGCAACGTACCATCCTTCTTTACTAGCACAACTGGCGAAGCCCACGGACTGGTTGATGGCTGGATGACGTCGTCCTGAAGCATCTGCTGGACTTGGTCACGTATAGCGTCTTGCTCTTTTTGCGACACCCTATAGGCGTGTTGTCGGATGGGTCTCTCGGTGGGTTCCGTGATGATACGGTGCTGATCAAGGGGTGTCTGTTTAACCTTGACGTAGTGGCAAAGCAGTCTTGAAATGAGCCGAGTAAACGCAAAAGGCTTTCTCGTTGAGCCGAAGGTAGTCTCTCGTTTACGTCGAGAGTGCTCACAAAGGCCTCGTCAGGGTGCACATTCCATGAAAATAAAACTAACGTGGGCGAACCATTGGCATCGGCAAGTTCTTCACAATATGCAATGGCAGTGTGTCTCGGTAGGTGGCGATATTCGTCACTGAAGTTCGAGACCAGCAGGTGAACATGCCTATTGCTAGGCTGAATGATTCCTCGGGCAACACAGATTTGTCGTGAAATAAGAAGAGACAAATTGGCCTCTGCAATTACCGCGTCAGACATGTCCTGTCCCAATTTTACTTCGACAAAGAGGCTGCTTCGAGGTGGGAGGATCAGAGAATCGTCGGTAACATGAAGCGCTCTTTTCCGGAATTGTGTACTGTCAGTTGCAGCGCAAAAAGGATCTCCGAACGACACAAGTAATTCACGGAGGTCGATGACGGCACCGTATTCACGAAGGAAGTCCATTCCTAGAATGACTGGCCGAGAGCACACGCGCACTAAGAGGAAAGAGCCCGCAAATGTCGACGTACGTATACGAATGCGTGCCGTGCACATACCGGTAGGCATCACCAGATGGCCCCCTGCCGTGCGCAACTGGGGTCCTTGCCATGGTGTGGTCACCTTCCTCACTTCAGATGCCAGTGTGGTGCTCATTACGGAATTGTCGGCGCCGGTGTCGACGAGGGCGTTGACAGCATGATTGTCGACGAAGACGGCGATTTCGGCAGAAACGATCTTTCTGCTGTCAGAGAACACTGCAAAACCGGAATGGTCCTCGTCTAGTCGTTGCGTTGAATGATGGTCTTTTACAGTTCGCCGGGCCGCGACTTCACCCCCAGAAGTCGCCATTCCTAGTTTCCCCTGCGGGGACTTGGTGACCAGCTCCTGAAAGGAGCGGAAGACGATGAGGGCAAACTGGGTGACGTAGACCGGCGAGGCGACGATGATCTCGACTGGTGCTGCTGAACAATCGATGGTGTTCGCTGGCCCGTGAGATAGGCTTTGATTTCGCGGGGGTGCTCACCGTAGCGCGGGCATCGAGCATCATAATGGAAGCCGCGGAGACCTAGTTGCCGGTATTGACAGTTCCTGTATACGTGACCCGCTTCGCCGCAGTGATAGCAGAGCGGACGGTTATCCGAGGTGCGCCACGTGCTTGCCTTGCTACCACTTTGTCTTGAGGTAGACGGCAGATAGGTGGGTGTGCTCGGGAACCTTGAGCCGAGAGGCGGGCTCGAAGCAGTGGCGTGGAATGACTGCGTAGCCTGGTACCTGGGCCGCATAGCAGGATGTGTAGCCGGTGGCGCAGGGGATCGCAATGCCGCTGCGTATGTCAGGACTGGGGCCTCGAGAATCGGTGGTGCGATTGGAGTCAGGGGTGTGACGGTCTGCCGGACTTCTTGTCTGATTACATCCGCGAGGGCTGACACAGGTTGATGGGATCCCACAGCCTGAAGCTGTCGCAGTTCGTCCCGAACAATACTTCGAATGAAGTCTGCGAGGGCCTGTCTCTCGCTGTCAGAGCCGATAGAGCATGTGGTGGCCGGGATCCGGCGTTCGTATTGTGACGACCGCTGCTGCAGCGTACGTTTCCATAGTGGTCGCCTCACTGAGGAACTGGGCGACTGTCGTTGGTGGATTGCGCACGAGACCAGCGAAAAGCTGTTCTTTTACTCCGCGCATCAAATGCTGCACCTTCTTTTCCTCGGGCATGGCAGGGTCCGCACGCTTGAAGAGCCGAAGCATGTCCTCGACAAACATGGATACTCGTTCGTTCGGCCGCTGGTTTCTGCAGGATATGGCTTGTTCAGCCCTCTCCTTCCTCTCGGTGTTCCTAAAGGCGTCACGGAGCTGACGGCTAAACTCTTGCCAGGTTGCAAAAGAGCCCTCGTGGTTCTCGTACCACGTCTTCGCAGAATCCTCCAAGTAGAAGTAAACTTGGCGTTGCTTGCGAACATCGTCCCATTCGTTGATACTGGCAACCCGATCAAAGTGGTTGAGCATGTCATCAACATCTTCGAAGATGTCTCCATGGAACGGCTTTGGTGTCTGTGGCGCATGAAAAACATGGGCGAGAAGAGAACCATGGGCATCGGTAGTTTGAACCGCCTGGCTTGTCATCGGAGTTGCCATCTTTCTGGGTGTCGATGTCAAGGGACCAAATTCAGGGGGTAACTCACGCAGGCGGCGGCTGCTTCTTGCTCTGGGAGATGTAGCTGTCTCCACGATGGCCGTCACAGCCGAAGTACACGTACCCAGCGTCTTTACCAGTAACGTCGCGAGCAAAAACAAGACCTGCAGCCAAGAGTTCACCCGAACCAGAGCAACGTTTTTGTTTGTTTTGTTTTGTTTCCCTGGGATTATGGCTCATACCCACTCAGGGGGATTGGCCAAGAAAGTGTAGTGCAGTTTTTCTGTGATCATTTTAACTTTGTGTAATGAATTGGTATTATAATAAGACTAAAGTAAAAATACGGACAACATAAAAAGAGCAAATGGAAAAGAAAAATAAAAAAATCAAGTTGAGCAATTTTGAGATTTGATTTGTTATGATTACTACTCAGCTGCGTTTACTTCACTCTGCCCTGGGGAGTAATAAATAATTTTTTTGGATTGAAGATCACAAAGGTATACGCTTTATTGCCTGAATATAATCGCAAACGGCATTGAAAGCATCCCTGTGGCAATGTCCCAAAACTGAGGCACCAAAGCTTAGCGCCGTTTCCGCCGTCAATCTAAGGCCTATTTTCCGAAATGGCATAATTAGTAACCTTTTTCTAAGTATATCGTAGCGGCGACAATACAAAAAAATAATGATCTAGTGATTCCATTTCTCCGCAGAATGCGCAGAGGGGTGATGTTGTCTGACCAGCTCTGTGTAGATACAGGTTTAGGGGGCGGACACGACATCGAAATTTAGTAATTAAGACTTCGAGCTTTCTGGACTGACTCCAGTGGGGTTGCCATGGAAACATGAGGTGGTTATAGTCTGTCCATGTAGTTACTTTTTCTATCGTATCAGTGGAGATTGCTGATTTCGATATCTTATTGCCGTGATATATTCCACATCTGGCAGTATGGACAAAACTGGCCCTTCAAGTGCGGCTCGTGCTAAGGAATCGGCCAATTCATTTAATCTTAATCCACAGTGTCCCGGAACGCATAGTAATCTCAGGAGTCTCAACTGCGGGGGTACTAATGTTTTGAAAGTGCTTAGAATTCGAGAGTTCTCTGAAGCTGTCAGAGCTGCACAAACTGAAAGCAACGAAAATGTTCTCCTCTTCTTCGTAGACCAAAACGGGTATGAGCCACAGTGGCTCGTTCATCAATGGTGGCAATATTCAACAATATATTGTATTTTGCTAAATCTTAAGTATACAAGTTATTTTATTTTAGTAGAAGTGTTTCTTATGTAAAGTGAAAACTTTTGTAATACTAATGGTGTCCTTCTTATTTATTTCCTATTTTATTCCGATGCCCGTCAGCGGCTCCTAGAAATATACAAGCGTAACATATCTGCTGTGTGATGAATGTACAAACACGTGTCTTCGGTATGATGATGGTTCAACTTTTATTAAGCCCAACTAAGTTGGAAGTGCGCGCAGACACTAGACGGGGTGGTTCCCTATTTACGGGATATGTATGTATTAGGAGCCCGTGGCCTCTGTCCGTCAGAGCAAGCTGTGTCGGTAGGGCAAAGTTGGATAACAAGGTTGCCGGTCGCTCAAGGCTTTGGGGGCGATGGTAAGGAGAGGGGGTGATGAGTTTTGTGTGCTATGCAAGTATGTGTGGCAGGGTGCCCATTTCTCTTTTGCAACACAGACAAAGCGGGTCGTGTTCCACCGCCTAGATGTGGTCCATCACTGCGGAATGCGAAAGGGATCCCGCCTTCGCTCGACGCATAATCTTTTGTTGTCTGGTAAGTTTGGGGTGTGGTTGTGGCAGTCTGCACCTTTATTCTCAGTACATCCGGATATTTTTTATAAGCTGGTAACCGGGTGCAGTAGCGGTTCAATCAAAAACACCAAACCGAAGTAGGTGGCCATTGCCTTGTCGACAGGCCAATCCTCCTAACAGTTACAACCTCAGCGGTTTCAAATACACCACTACCAGCCTTACTGCTTACTCCCTGGCATTGAGGTCGCCTATCATCAGGCTCGAGCTTTCGTCTCCCGAGCCCACGGCGTCAGCACAAGTTGAATTAGGAAAGAGGACATACAGGAAATTGGGTGGACAATACGTGACTGCTTGGTAATGTCTAATGAAATGACACTACATTATAGAGCTGGACTTGACTACCACCCGGTGCATGAATCCCTAAACAAACGGTGGGAGCTTGATCGCAGCCAGTTCAGAAGGGCTCCATTTCATGCTTGGCCTTGTGCTCTTGCATCTATTTCTCTGCCTTTAAACCTCCGTGCAAGCTGTTCCGGGACACCCAATCCTTATTTTTCATAACCTATGGTCATGTCCAGTACACGTATTTATATAGGAAACGTGCACTGAGTTGGTGGCACCATGTTGCGGGAGTGAACGAAAGGAACTGGCGTGCTCCGTACAGCAAAACAACCAAGATTGATTGATGATTGATGTGTGGGGTTTAACGTCCCAAAACCACCATACGATTGTGAGAGACGCCATAGTGGAGGGCTCCAGAAATTTCGATCACCTGGGGTTCTTTAAAGTGTACCTAAATCTGAGCACACGGGCCTACAACATTTCCGCCTCCATAGGAAATGCAGCCGCCGCACCCGGGATTTGACCCCGGGACCTGCGGGTCAGCAGCCGAGTACCTTAGCCACTAGACCACCGCCGCGGGGCGGCAGAATACCCAAGAGCGGAGCCATGTGAGCTTGTTAGCGGTGCTTCGCAATGTCGCGTATGATTGCTATGTCGTAAACTGGGCCAATAACAATAGGAACTACGCACCTGGAACAAAGTTATACAGCTTTCTGCCGTGATTATACTTGCGAAACCAGCGGGAACACTGGGTTGTTGTATGCCACGTGAAGCGAACAACCCCGCGGGCACGTTTATGGAGTACGTATGTTGTAGCCAGTTCACTGCGACTTTACTCTCCATGCCAGTTAAATGATTTTTTGCACTGCAGAAGGAACTGATGAGACAGTCAGCAAAGTTATCTCGAGTTTGGTGTCTACACGTCTTTGGCGGAAAGCGATTGACAGATGCAGCGGTACTCCCTCGTACGATGCTCACATTTGGTTTTGTTTGCATATTATTTATTACATTGAGTATTACAATGCGCAATAATGATTCAAATAAAGCCAACAAAAGTAGAGTCACATGGTGACAGCGATGAAACACTCGATGGCTAACACCTGCAGCGCGTAGCAGAAGATCGAGAGTTCTTCACATCGTGTTATGCATGAAACGGGATGAGGCCGTGCACCTCACCAAAATAGAATGCCAGTCCGGTTTAAAGTCCGAGTCGTCAAATAAAACCGCCAGGCCTGCGCGGAACACGCAGAATCACAGCGAAAGCTGCAAAGTGGCCTTTGTTACATACTCTTTGGGTAATGCTACAAGCACACTCGCAGGGTACACACTATACTCCATAAATCATCACCCCTTTCGTGTAGTAGAGAGGAATTCACTATGCCATCGTGCGTAATTCTTCAGAGAAGCGGGGTACTGTTGCATACTTGCAAGAAATTTTGTGCAATTCTCTTATGCTGTGGCTGACGAAAATGAAGAATTATGCCTGAAGCTTTCGTAATGGGTTGGAGCACTCGATGACCAATTCGTTTAGTAATTCGCATTATGTGAAGCCTGGTTCTTCATTTGATATTCTAAAGCGTTTTATTACTCATATTAACGTGATTCCTTTCTCGACATCAAGCTTGCCTATAGCGTTAGTTTGCAACGGAGTTTCAAGCACCGGCGTGGTTAATTACCAGACTTTTGTAGATTCGCTCTACCATGTGAAGTAGTGTTTTGCACGTGTGTACTTGCGAGAATAATTTCGCAGAGATGAATTGTATAGGAATATATTACAATATTGGTGGCATTATTTACATGCAATCATACGAAAAAACACTGTTCTGACTGTGCGGCAGAATACTGGGCTGGCACACAGGAGACCCCGGTTCGAATACCATTGTGTTCTTGGTGTTTTTCCTTAGTTTCTTTTTATCTTCGCGTGATAGTGGTTACGGACTCCAGTGGCGGCGGACAACTACGGCACCCATTACTCTTGTTGTGATATTATAACAGCTTTCGCTGTAAATCTCTCTGAGGTGAATATCCATGCCAATAAAGCAAACTCACCACTTATTTGAGCGCACACAGCCACGCCTGTACATGGAAATACCGTGAAAAGAAATTCCTCTCCTTGATAACGCAGCGAAAACAGAACTCATGCTTAACATACACACGCGTCCTGTATACAGGCTTCACAAGACACCGAGTAGTACCGCAGTAATACCGCGTGCTACAAGCGATTGGGCGTCAGAACATCCGATTATTATAACGACCTCGTGGTTTAAAGCCGGCTATTCACTACAAAAGGCACACACGCTTACTGCGCGTACTCCCTTAAGACCACGTAGTGAGTGCATAGCAAATTCTGAAACAATTTCACATGCATAATTGCTCGTGGTTTAAAGCATGCTATACCCTTACACGGTATGCAGTCATGTGAGAAAGCCTAGCTGACACGCGCCACTTTAAACTTTGTCAATTACATTGCAGTAATACACTATTGAAAATTCTCTAGTAACATCATTCGAGAAAAAGTATGCACTGAGTGGCTGAAAAACGCACTGGACATTCCCTTCACCATCGGATTCCCTCCGGAATGGGTTGTCGGTCGCTTGTTCAACCCCGGCTATTTGTCCTTCTCTCTTCTTCTCTTTTTCCCGATGTACCATTCTCCCCTCACCTGACCCTGTGCCGTGCTTCCTATATAAAAAAATTATGCATAATGAAAATTCCATGATACTGCGCTTTCCATTTGATTTGAAGTTTAAGAATGTTGCTTCTCCTCATGAAATGACCAGTAGCTGCGTGGCATGAGTGACTAGAGTTGGGTCGCGCACTCGGCACCGAGTGCGGTTTGGTTCGCTGCGAAGTGGACGAGCGCAAATAAATACCGCGCATGGATGCAAAACGTCAACGCGTTCGCGATGCCGCGTTGCCGCTTTCCTTGGTCTCGCCGGAGGCGCTAATGGAAACCTCGTGTTACGCTGTCTAGACACTACATTCGAAGCCAGCTAATCTGGAAGAATTTACGACGGCCGCTACACTGTTAGCAGATGCATGTCCCGAAAACGTCGACAAAGAAAAAAAAGTAATTCTCTCTCGCTCTTTCACGAACCTTCACCTTTGAGGGCTGGGTATACCCCTCTGTGGCGTATACCCAGCCCTGAATGTATGTACGTACGTACGTACGTACGTACATATGTATGTATGTATGTATGTATGTATGTATGTATGTATGTATGTATGTATGTATGTATGTATGTATGTATGTGTGTATGTATGTATGTATGTATGTATGTATGTATGTATGTATGTATGTATGTATGTATGTATGTATGTATGTATGTATGTATGTATGTATGTATGTATGTATGTATGTATGTATGTATGTATGTATGTATGTATGTATGTATGTATGTATGTATGTATGTATGTATGTACGCCTCCATGGAGCACGCCTAGCTTCTCTCTGAGTTTACATGGGTGAAAGCGATGTGGCACGACGCTTTGTAGAGCACAGTTTTTTTTCTTGGGTTTCTTTTGGTTGTTTTATTTCCATGTACATATTCTTGACAAAGAAGTTGGGGGTTCTAACTCTCGCAGTGAACGTTGACCAGTGAATACGTAGTATTTGCACCATCCTATAGAACAATGTGGCCCCACTGCGGTGGTCTAGTGGCTAAGGTAGTCGGCTGCTGACCCGCAGGTCATGGGATTGAATCCCGGCTGCGGTGGCCGCATTTCCGATGGAGACGCAAAAGTTGTAAGCCCGTGTGCTCAGATTTGAGTGGACGTTAAAGAATCCCAGGTGGTCGAAATTTCCGGAGCCCTCCACTACGGCGCCTCTCATAATCATATGGTGGTGGCTTTGGGACGTTAAACCCCACATATCAATCAATCAAATAGAACAATGCAACGTATACGTGAACGATCGAGCAAATTCTTACATCAAGTAATTGACAGCGAGACACTGATGATACTGTTTCATTATATTGACTTCACGCTGCTCTATACGGAAGTCTATGACTTTGTACAATGGCATGCATAGTCAGGAGAATGGTTTGAGTAGTTCAACAAATACACCTCAACCTATCCACTTCCTACGACAATGCGTATGGCATCAAACAACTGTAATAGTCTGTAAACCCCATGCGAAGGTGCAGCACTGTGCTACTCTTACGATGCTACTGAGCTGTACCATGCTTTCCCGCGCACCTGCCAGTGCGCTTCTTACATGCATCACAATACAACATGAAATATTGTCGTAATAATGCGTGGTATAACCGTACATTTCCATCGGGCGTGAGAACATGGGATTCTTTATTAAGACTTCCTAGTTTAAAGCCACTCACCCACTACAAAAGGCACGCGCGTTACTGCACGTTTAAGGCCACGTAGTAAGTGCATAGCAAGTTCGTAAATATTTTATACTCCGATTGTTTGAAGTACGCACTAGGCACAGAACATCGCTACCGCATTCAACTCATAAAGGTAATGCTTAAGGGTCCCCGATATTTCTTTCTTTGTTTTCTTTCTTTCCAGTTTAAATAAGCGAAGTTAGAGCTTCTCTTTTATTTAACATTTGGGTCCTTGCAGTACTCTTTCTTCAAGCAAACTTCTGTCGCTGTGTCTGCACAGCAAGAGTGAGAGATATAAAGAAGAGACATGGAGGTGAACCAGAGGAAGTCACCTGTTTAGCACCCTGTGCTTGGAAATTAAGTGAAAAGGGGTGTAAAATAAATAAAGAAAAGAAGAGTCTGGGGCGCCACAAGTTACGTGTCTGTGTCAAAAAAAAATATCCAGTCGAGAAATGAACGTATTACACAGGAAACGAGGAATACAGGAAGTGGCTTTCCTGTCTTCTTTCCTGTGAACGTTCATTTCTCGGCTGGTTACACTTTCTTCATGCAATGCACCAACTAGCCCGACAACGAGTGTTATAAGGTGACTGTGTCTAAGCCACAGGCGCAGGTATGTGGCACAGAATTTAGGCAGACCTCACTTCTCCGTACTTACCCTCTAAAAGGTGAGAAAGAGAACATTCAAACGTACTATATAAGCAAGTGAAAGAGGAATATGATCAAAAACAGTTCTACCTGTCTAAATCGAATAACAAACGTGTCTTTATTCAATTTCCTTCGTGGCAGAAAGAGGATTCCTATACCAGGAAATGTGCACTCAGTAGTTTACACTTCACAAGAACTATACATGAATCAAAATATCAACTGATTAGAACACCGGTTCACCACACGCCTTCCTAATTTGTTTACGCACCAGTCTCCTCTGGCTACACAGTAATCTCGATTTCCGAATTAAGTCGAACGTTGGAAAGATTGCAAACTACAGCACCAGGCCCTGCTGGAATAAGAAGTACAATGCTAAAAATACTACACCAGGAATATCCGAATGATCTTTTATGTCTTGTAAATTATTACCTTAGAAAAAAATGGATATCATATGACTGAATTATTGAAATAAATTATATCATAACTTAAGAAGCAATGGGTAGGCTATAACCTAGACAACATACGACCAACCGCCTAGCATCTAATGTAGTAAAACCTATCGAAAGGGTACTTCA